>CAWUFW010000152.1:5557500-5812040 GCA_963921515.1 Calotriton arnoldi | reverse complement strand
TGTCATGGAGGAAGGCGCCACATACACTGTGGTGCTCCGTAGAGCAGCTCAGGCTCTTGGCCTTACCCTGCCTACTGGTACCCTCAAACCTAACCTCCTTACTGCAGTGCTTCAGCCGGCGGCAAGTTCTGTGGAACCTCTGCTTCCGTTCAATGAGGCCTTAACGGATGTTTTGATGGGTACCTGGTCTAGGCCAGCCACAGGGGTCCTTGTGGATAAAAATGTGGCCACACGTCACCGCCCGGCACCGGGTGACCCTGCCTTTTGACGACTCCTCCGACACCGGAGAGCCTGGTCATTCCGGCTTCCACTTCCCAAACAGAGCTTGGCAAAGGTTGTTTTCCTCTGCCAGCCTGGGGCTGCGGTCGGTCAACCCCGCATGCCTCTTGGGCCGCTATTCTCACGCTGTGTGGGACACGGTGGCGCAAACTCTGCCCCAGTGCCCCGAAGAGGTTCGGGCTGTGCTTTCCCAAGCTGTTGCAGAGGGGAAAGATGCCGCGAAGTTCGCAATTCGGTGTCGGTTGGACACCGCGGACTCTTTGGGAAGAGCCATCTCCACAACAGTGGCCTTGCGGCGACATGCCTGGCTGCGGTCCACGGGGTTTTTGGGGGATGTCCAGAGTTCCCTCATGGACATGCCCTTTGATGGTACTCGCCTTTTTGGCGATAAGGCAGACAGTGCGCTGGAGCGTTTTAAGGACTCTCGGGATACAGCCAAGTCCTTGGGTCTCTCCACCACCTGCCCGGCCACGTCTACTTTTCGTTCCTTTCGTGGCCGCGGCAGGGGCGCCTCTACACGTCCGTTCAGCCAAAGGCCGGCGCAGAACCAGCCTCAGCGCGGCCGCGGGCGTGGTGGCCGCCGTGGCGGCACAGGGGGCCAGCATGCGGGTCAGCCCACCTCCGCTCCCGCAGCATCCGCCTCAAAGCCTTCCTATTCCGCGCTTTGCGGTGCACCCCACGCCGGTGGGCGGCAGGATTCAACATCACCTCCCCCACTGGCGCTCTGTCACTTCGGACAGCTGGGTGCTACAAATCGTCCGAAGGGGCTATTCCCTCCCCTTCGAGTCTGCCCCCCCGTCCATGCCACCTCAGTTCCACCGCATTTCGGGGGATCACTTAGCGCTTCTCCAACAGGAAGTCACGGCCCTGTTGGCCAAGGGGCCATCGAGCGCGTTCCTGGGCCAGAAGTAGGACATGGATGTTATTCCCACTACTTTCTGGTCCCCAAGAAGGACAAGGGGGGCTTGCGCCCCATCTTGGATCTCCGGAACGTCAATCGCTTCCTCCGGAAGGAGAAGTTCAAGATGTTGACTCTGGCTCAGGTCTTGGCTGCCCTCGACCCTGGAAACTGGATGGTAGCATTGGACTTGCAGGACGCATATTTTCACATTCCCGTCCTGCCGGCCCACCGGCGTTACCTGCGGTTCACGGTAGGCCAGGAGCATTTTCAGCTTACTGTGCTCCCCTTCGGCCTTACAAGCGCCCCTCGGGTGTTTACGAAGGTCATGGCGGTGGTTGCAGCTCATCTGCGCAAGTCAGGGGTGTCAGTCTTCCCCTACCTCGATGACTGGTTGTTGACGGCGGGCTCGCCCCAGGCAGTCGTCACGCACCTTCCGACTACGGCGATCTCCGGCAGTTGCTGAGGTTCTCCATCAGCGTGCCAAAGTCGCACCTGAGTCCTTCTCAGAAGCTCCCCTTCATCGGAGCGGTTCTGGATTCCACGCAGTTTCGGGTTTATCCTCCCGAGCAGCGAGTCCGGGATATTCAGGCTATGATTCCAATCTTTCAGCCTCTAGCCCGGGTTTCAGTCAGGATGACCCTCCGGCTCCTGGGCCTGATGGCCTCCTGCATTCTGCTACTGCAACATGCCAGGTGGCATATGCGGGCTCTGCAGTGGGACCTGAAGTTCCAGTGGGCACAGCATCAGGGCAACCTGTCCGATCTTGTCCAGATCTCGGAGGGCACTGCACAACAATTACAGTGGTGGCTCACGAATCGGGATTGGGTCAATGGCAGATCCCTCTCCCTTCCCCAACCGGAGCACACAGTGGTGACGGATGCGTCCCTCCTGGGATGGGGCGGCCACTTGGGAGAGGCGGAGATCAGAGGCCTCTGGTCTCCGGCGGAGTCCCGGCTCCATATCAATCTTTTGGAGCTTCGGGCGATCCGACTTGCACTAAAGGCATTCCTTCCCTCTGTCCGGGGAGGTGTTGTGCAGGTGTTCACAGACAACACCACCGCCATGTGGTGTTGCAACAAACATGGCGGGGTGGGGTCGTGGACCCTATGTCAGGAGGCTCTGCGCCTCTGGACATGGCTGGAACATCAAGGTATTACCTTGGTGGTTCAACACCTGGCAGGTTCTCTGAACGCCAGGGCAGACGAACTCAGCCGCCGGTGCTTGATGGATCACGAATGGCGTCTGAACTTGGATGTGGCGCAAGGTCTCTTTCTGCAGTGGGGAGAGCCTTGGTTAGATCTATTCGCCACCGAAGAGAACGCGCAATGTCATCAGTTCTGCGCGTTGCAATTTCCAAGGCGGCACTCGCTCGGCGACGCTTTTCGTCGCGAATGGAGTTGCGGTCTGTTGTACGCCTTTCCGCCTATACCACTTCTGCCCAGAGTGCTGAAGAATATTCGGCGCGACCGGGCCCAAGTCATCCTTGTGGCTCCGGATTGGGCACGAAGATACTGGTATCCCGAGCTACTCCACATGGCGATCGATCCCCCGATCCGACTGCCTCTTCGGGAGGACCTTCTGTCGCAGCAGCAGGGGACGGTCCTCCACCCGAACCTGTCCAGCCTCCACCTCCATGCGTGGAGATTGAGCGGCGACAGTTGACAGCTTTCGATCTTCCTCCCGTAGTCTGTGATGTCATTTTGGCAGCCAGGCGTCCCTCCACTAAAACGGTGTACACCTGCAGGTGGAACAAGTTTGTGGCATGGTGCACAGCGAAGTCTGTGGATCCCCTTTCTGCCCCTCTTTCTGAAGTCCTTCTGTTCCTACTATCCTTGGCCCAGCAGGGCTCTGCTCTGGGCACTGTCAAAGGTTATCTTTCGGCCATCTCCGCCTTTCTCCGGCTTCCAGATCAGCCTTCTCTCTTTAAGTCCCCGGTTGTTAACCGTTTCTTCAAAGGCATTACACACACTTTTCCTCCCGTGCCTTTCATAATGCCTCAATGGGACTTGAATCTTGTCTTGACCTATCTCATGTGCGCTCCCTTCGAGCCCCTTCATAACTGTCCTTTACGTCTTCTTACTCTAAAGACGGCTTTCCTGGTAGCTATCACCTCTGCCAGAAGAGTGAGTGAGCTCCAGGCTCTTTCTTCTAAACCTCCTTTCCTTTCTGTTCATCCGGACAAGGTGGTTTTAAGGACCCGTCCTTCTTTCTTGCCAAAGGTTGTCACACCCTTCCACATCGGGCAGACCATCACTTTGCCCACTTTCTTTCCGCCTCCGCATCCTTCAAAAGAGGAAGAGAGGCTCCATCGTCTGGACCCAAAACGTGCGCTCTCGTTCTATCTAAAGCGCACACAACAGTTCCGGGTGGATGACCAGCTCTTTGTTGGCTACGTGGGCGCCAAAAAAGGTCGGGCCGTGCACTAACGCACCATCTCTCGGTGGGTCGTTTTGTGCATCAAAGCATGTTACTCCTTGGCTAAGAAGGAGCCTCCTGTGGGGCTGCGTGCCCATTCTACCAGGGCGACAGCAGCCACTACTGCCTTGGGACGCGGCGTTCCCTTGCAGGATATTTGTCAGGCAGCCACGTGGGCCTCGCTGCACACATTTAACAAGCATTACTGCCTTGACAGTCAAGTCCGGAGAGACGGCTTCTTTGGCCGTTCTGTTCTCCGTGACTTTCTGGTGTAATCTATTCGCAGACCCACCACCGGGGTTGCTATTACTGGGGTATCTATTCTAAGGTAAGGAATCTATCACTAACGTGTCTCTTTAAGATGCACAAGTTACTACTTGTGTAACGATATATCTGTAAGAGACATTCGTTAGTGATAGATTCCTTACTGCCCCACCCATCCTCCCCGTTCTGCGAACTGATTCTAGGGTTAAGGTCATCCCTTTCAGGGCCCTAGTTTCATGGCACCAGTAGTCAGTTTCTTGCATGGCTCTGCGTTCCTGGCGCGGAAAGTCGTGTACAGAACTGACGTCACGCGCGCATGGGTGGCGCCTAAGTAGTCTCCGTGACGTCATCTCGGCGCCTACGACGCCAGCGACGAACGCGGAGCCGCACGACGCCACCTACTGACGCGCAGGGGTACTGCTGACGAAAAACTTCATCCAGTCTGACGCCTGGGGATATTCTAAGGTAAGGAATCTATCACTAACTAATGTCTCTTACAGATATATCGTTACACAAGTATTAACTTGTGCATATATATATGTCATTGTAAATGTAAATGTCCAGTATTTGTAAAGCGCGAACAATTACCCGAAGGTGTCAAGGCGCTGGGGGCCGTCGGGAAGATTAAGCGAGCTATTGCCCAGAGTCACATGGTGCTGGACTGATCTACCGCCGGCACCGGGGATCGAACCGTGAGCCCCCAGGTTCCGGAGTCAGTAGCCCTGGCCGCTGCGCCACGTCAGACTTACGATCAATTTTTATTTGTTTCACAAGTTCGGTCGTATATGCTCGTTGCCGACAAGGATCCATTTTTATATTTAGTTTCTTTTTAATGTTTCGATTTTTCTTTATGATGCACTAATAGGTGCGATTCCTTTTTCAATAATATTGTAAAGTGATTTTGGACAGATTTTTCAGTTCTGTTTAGCTATTATGTATACAGAGTATACATGGCTGTGTGCAAATGTGTTACACATATTTGGTCCTAGATATTTAAAAAAAAAAAACAACAGGAAGGGGTTTTAATGTGAGATGTGGTTTCTTCTCTTTTCTCGTTTTGCCTTGGTGCCTCGAGCGTGTCCACGACTCAAAGTCATGTTCAGACTGTCGGACCATGGCACTGCAGGCCATGTGGGGCAAGCTTTGCAGATCCTTGCAGTCCGGCAGTAGACACTGGCCAACGAAATTCCGTGAGTTGTCGGGCCACTTGGGGTCTCTGGTGACATACACATATATAATAGATAGATAGATAGATAGATATGTATATATAGATGTCCATATATATATACATCTTTGTGGCAACATTTTATACAGCTGGCATAATTCATGAATACCTATATGAAATTCAAATCTGTTTGGTTTCATTTTACCTTCTTTACAGTGCATTATGTAGTCTTTGAGTGGTCATTCTGTTCAAACAAAATCTTTATACGATGGAGGTATTATTGCTCATCTATATTGGTCTACGAATTAGGTCTCCAGTTTTTGCGTTGATGTTCATTCATCTTGGTATAATGGGAATGAGTTCTGAGAGGCTTACTTTTTGGATTTTATCAGGACAGTTCTTTTTCTGATATTTCTTTATTGTCATGAAGAATGTGGATTGTTTGGCTTTTGTCTTACACTTGGCCCTTTTGGCCCTTTTGGTCAACGAGTTTTCTTTCGCCTTGGGGGATAGAGTATAATGTCTAGCGCCAGATTCTTTAACGCCCTGCCCATCCTCTCCACGAATGATCTATGATGTAAGAGTTATACCCTTTTTCAGTACTGGGTTTATATACCCGTGATCACTGACTCAAATAATGTTGGGACTCAACAGAACCATTTGGTCTTGCCACATAGGTTTTGGTTAGATGTTGCCAGACCATCCATTTCCAATGGTGAGTGATCGGTAGAATGGGGTGGTGTTTTCTCTTTTACACTGGATTAAACACCAGTGAGCAGTGTTGAGTCCTTTGGTTCTTTCTTTGAAAGTCTTTGAAATGTCTTTGTATTAGCACTGTCACTATGTCACGTAATGGTGTGATTTAGCAAACAGCTTAGTGTTGTTTTTATAGGTTTTGTTTTGCTATTACCATGCCATTCATTACCATTGATGAATGGTCTGTAGAGTGTAAGGTATTTTACCCTTGCATGCTTGTTATTCACAAGGGTGCAGGGTTTCACGTAGCCATGTCGTTGTTGATTTTTTGGGGGTTTCCTTTAAAATCCATGTCTGGATTTAACATATCATTTTATGTTTCTTCTTTGTTAATGTTTTCAAGATTTTTGATCTTTTTGGCACGTTGTTTCCACATCCAGTTTAATAGTGGCTCCGTGTTCTGGCGCGGAAGGTTTCACAGAAGAAATTGACGTCTGCCAGAGGGGACTTATATGGCACCGCTGACGTCGCATTCGGAGACGACGTCATGGCGGAGCCGTACGGCGCCGTCCCCTGGCGCGCAGAGGTAGTGCTGAACAATTTCCAGATCAAGTCTGACGCCTGGGGAGAATTAAATTAAGGAATCTGCAGCTAAACAGTCTCTCTGCCATATATTACGTTACCAAAGGTAAGTATCTTTTAGTCCTAGGTCCATAGGCGGTGCTGCATCAAACTCAAGCGTTCTAGAGTCACTTGTTGGGATTTTTTGGTACCCTTACGGAGGACTTTTGGCTCACCTTCGGGTCCCGTGGATACCACACCTGATCCTCGTGTGCTGACTCCAACTGTTATGACACCAGAGGGAGAACTCCTATTCCTTTTGGACTCTGAAGTGTATCCGCCGGGACGTTGATCAAAGACACACCCAACTTGACCTCTTCCTCTGCCCCATTCTCATTCTCATACTCATCACCTGCCACATAGATTTTTAAACTTGGAGACACATGACAATGTCAATGGCTATGACAAATCGTAGGTTTACTACGACAGAAATCTTGTTCTGGACCTCCAGAAGGTCAGTGGCCTTGAAACCTCTCTGGGTACTAGACTCAGTTCTCCACCTATTCCCTCTATGCAAGGATATGCCTCTTTTGCCATGGTAATTTGAAGAACACCAGACGTTCTTGGCCTCCAATTTCCCTCACTGGAGGTTAAAACAGATGTACTTACTGAGATTCTGCAGCCAGGTCTGACCTCTTCAGACCCACTCCTTTTATTTATTGAAGTCCATCTTGGGCACCTGGGCAAAGCCAGGGCCTTGCTCCCTTGTCAATAGACAAATATCCCTATGGCACAGGCCGCCTCCAAGAGACCCTCCTTTCCTCCTGCAGCGCCAGAGACTGAACCAGAGTACGTTTCCGACCACCCTACTAGAGAGTCGAAACATATGGAGGCACTTGGGAAACCGATGTTCTCCTCTGCAAGGCTTGCCCTTAGATTTGCCAGTTTGAGTTGCCTCCTGGGCTTGTTAATTGCACGTGTTGTGGGACATGGTTAACAATATTTTGCCTGCTGTCCCAGACAACCTTTGTGCCAACCTCCAACAAACAATTCAGGATGGCCAAGATGCTACACAGTATGTGATCATGTCAGACCTGGACACTACTGACTGCATGGGTAGGGCAGTTGGTACTAGCGTGGTGCTTTGGCGCCACACATGGACAAGATCCACTTGCTTCTCCAGTGGACAAGCCATTTGATGGCACCCGTTTCTTTGGAGACCAGGCAGGCTCTGCATTCGAGCGCTCAAAAGAAAGCAAATCAACAGCTCGCTCTCTTGGCCTTGCACAACACCTGTGGAAGTTTCCTCAACAATATCCGCCCTTTTGAGGTTTCGAAAGAGGGATACAACAGAGGCCACAACAAACTTTGCAACTCTGAGCTTGGAAATTAAGTGGTTACAGGTAACTTCTTTTGACCTTCCTCCAGAGGTAGGTAATGTCATTCTGGCAGCCAGACATTCCTCTACCAAAACCATCTATGTAGGACACTGGGATAAGTTGGTTGTGTGATGTTCTTCAAGTCCTATCCAGCCTCTGCAAGCCGAGTTATCTCGCATGCTTTTTTTCTTTTCATTAGCCCAGAAAGGCCTTGCTGTGGCAACAGTTAAAGGTTATTTGTCACCCTTATAAGTCTTTCTACGGTTACCTGATCAGCCATCTCAGTTTAAGTCACCTCTTGTAATGCGTTTCTTAAAAGGCCTGACCCCCACTGTTTCTCCCAAAACCTTTTTGCGATGCCCCAGTGGGAGCTGAATTTGGTTATCTTATTTTTAATGTGCACACTATTTGAACCAATGCACAATTCTCCTCTAGGGCTGCTAACCCTAAATATAATGTTCCTTATAGCAAATACGACAGCTTGAGTGAGGGACAAGTACTCTCTGTCCAACTACCATACACCACCTTCTTTCCGGATAAGCTAGTGCTATGGACTAAGGCAGTATTCCTTCTCCGAAAGCTGCTTTGCCCTTCCACATCGGGCATTGTTTCACCCTACCGGTGTTCTTTGCTCCTCCTCCTCATCCATCCAAGGAGGAAGAAAGACTCCATCTCTTAGACCCTAAGAAAGCACTGACCTTCTACATTGATCACACCACGTACCATCGGGTGGATGATCAACTCTTCATTAGTTTCTATGGCACAAAGAAAGGAAAGGCAGTAAAGAAACTGACCATCTCAGGATAGATTGCCCTTTGTATTAAGATCTGCTATGGCTTAGCCAAGAAACAGCCTCTGGAAGATCTACGGGCTCATTCCAACAGAGGCAAGGCACCCACGCTGGGGTAGCGCGTTGAGTGCCTGTTTTGGGCATTTGCCTGACTGCGATATGGGCATCAGTTCACACGTTCGTGAAGAATACTGCCTCGGTAGCCAGGTTCGGTGAGAGGTGCACTTTGCCCGTTTGGTCCTACAAGATTTTCTAGTTTGAGCTAATCCACAGACCCAGCACCTTTGGAGGTAACATTTTGGTACCTATTCACAAGGTGAGGAATCTGCAGTTACAAGTATCCTTCAGAAGAACAAGTTACCTTTGGTGATGCTCTTTCTGGTGGATACTCTAACGGTTAATCGCAGATTTCTCACTGACCCATCCTTCTCCCCATTCTGTGGAAAGGAATATTTTTGTCCAAATTAAAAATATTCCAATTATATACAGTTCTGCACACTAACACAATCTGATTTTTGGAAGCTCTGCATCCAATGGCGCAGACAGATATCAGAAAGAAACTGACGATGCGCGGAGGTGCCAATTATGTTGTAGCCCTGACGTCACTTCCGGGATGGGACCGACCCGATGTGGAACCACACGAAGCTACTTACTGGTGCACGAGGTAATTGGAGAAATATCTCTGTATCTAGTCCGGCGCCTGCAGGTACTCACAATGTGAGGATTCTGTGCTTAGAAAGAGTATCCACTAGAAAGAGCATTACCAAAGGTAAGTAACTTGTTCAGGGCTAGCCTGTCTTTTTGTAGTCTTTCCTTACGATTGCTAAATGTACGAGCCTGGTCTTTATGGACTAGTTTATGCAGACCTGGAATTTTCACAGTATGTTATAGTCTGTCCTGACAGGAAAGACTGTAATATGGGTTACTAGAATATCAAATTCCATCATTTTTGGGATGGGGTCATTAAAAATTACATGAACCCTTCATGAGCCTCCTGAGTTGTTGTCTTCACATTCACACTCAACTAATGGATTTGGTTAAAATGGTAAATCTCTGCAAACAATCTTTCTCAGCTATCACTGTCTATCTATGCTAGACCTGGCACCATTGGCGTGGGTCTCCCTTCCATTTTTTTGCTGTTGCCTCCTGTGTTTTTGCTGGTCTGGATGCTTTGGGCACTTTGCCACTGCTGTTCAGTGCCAAAGTGCAAGTGCTCCTATTGTAAATTGTTGTAATGGATTAGTGACTCCATGATTGGCTTATTTGATTTACTTGTCAGACCCTAGTACAGTGCACCATGA
The DNA here is from genome assembly GCA_963921515.1 of Calotriton arnoldi. NCBI lineage: Eukaryota > Metazoa > Chordata > Amphibia > Caudata > Salamandridae > Calotriton > Calotriton arnoldi. The sequence continues at coordinate 5,802,289 of CAWUFW010000152.1, read as the reverse complement.
GTGCCCAGGTCCAGTAAATCAAATGCTGCTGGTGGGCTTGCAGCACTGATTGTGCCACCCACAGAAGCAGCTTGTTTGGTCTTGTGTTAAGTCTAGATAAAGATTACTTATTTTTCTAAACTGGTGTGGTGTCCATTTGTAGTGTCTCCACTGTATTACTGTATGTGTTCACAAATGAATGCTTTACACACTGCCTCTGAGATAAGCCTGCCTGCTCGTGCCAAGCTACCAAGGGGGTGAGCAGGGGTTATTTTAGGAGTGTAGCCCCCTTACCCTGACTAGAAGCAAGGGCCCCTACTTGGTCAAAGGTACCTACCTCTGCCAACTAGAGACCCCCATTTCTAACAATCTATAATAGGCTGTTTAGAGGCACATCAATTGTTTTCTCCTCATGCATCCTTTTTTTTTTTTTTTTTTTGAAAAAGGGCTTAAAAGTGGGATGGTTCTTGCTTCGTTCCCTCATGAGAAGATCATATACCAACCCCTTCCATACAAAAATGCAAGGAATTTCTCAACCACTTCATAGAAAATATCTGCTTAACTACAAATAACCTTGACCTTATAGTCTCAAATCTAGAACCAGCTCCAAAATACAAAACCATCAGGGACTTTTACTTTCATCACACCCAGGGTTTTATCAAAGACAATCAAGCAACACAAACCTGCAAAATAGTTTCACAACAACATGCCAGCAAAAATAGTCCAGGACAATTTTCTTCCTTTTGTATTCACATGTTGTGGCCTGACCCAACACCTCCTTCGACCACGTCTTATTCCCAAGCTCATTGACAATGACTCGAATCACCCCATTGCTTAAAAAAGAAGCTTGAACTCTACCCATCTATCCAAGTGCTACCCAGTGTAAAACCTGTTAGCTAGGGAAAGCCATTGAACAAACTTTGCTAACCAATTGAACATTAGTTCCAAGGAACATCTGCTTGCAAGCTATCAGTCCAGCTTCTGAACCGGGTTCAGCATTGAAATGGCAACCCCGAAGATACTAGATTGCATCCATTGGTTACTCGACAAAGGCAACATCTGCTTGGTTAAGATGTTAGTCCTGTAGCCTGCCTTAGACACTGTTGACCATAGCAAGCTAATTTGAACAGTATAGGTTTTCAAGGGAAGGTACTGAGATGGTTCACCTCCTTCCTCTTCCACAGATACCAAGTGATTAGACTTGGAGAACACACCCATGCAAATGCTGAAATAACAGGCAGTTTCTCACAGGCTTTAATGTTAGCTCCTTCTTTATTCTTTGTTTATATGGAGCCGTTAAGCCTCACCCTGAATGGTGTAGGTGTTGCCATGTAGCAGAATACAAATGATACTCCGCTGTATCTGAAAATAAAAATGGAGGACATTGCCCCGAGTAACTACCTTTCTTATGTATTCATCTTCCCACAGATTCTTTACCTTATGATTTTTCCTTCCAGTATTCAGACTGCTCCAGAAAACTTTTCTTGAGCAAAATCTCTCCAGCACAGTGCTATACGACTTCATCTGCTATTCTGACTCTGGATATGACAGCATTAGAGTATATTAGAAAAGTAAAAAGGTGATGAGTGTATTGTTTGAATTAATTTCAGCCACTGGTTATTACACTAAGCTGCAATCCAATCTATCGTTCATTTGCTCACCATGCCAACTTAGACAGGATTCAAGCCATGCAAATCAGTCTTGGTCCTGCTCCAAGAGGAACCGTTCATCTTGAACTGCCAGGCCAGGTTCACTCTGAATGAGAACACAAGCAACCTCGGACTGTTTTGGGCTGGTTTGGGCCCCATTAGTAGGTTGCTGCTTAAGTCTTATGGCACTGTTATTGTTATTTATTTGTTAAGCGCAACCTGTTGCCCGAAAGGCATCCTTGCGCTGATAATGGCATGAAACGGCTAATTGTTTGATAAATTAAGGATTGTAAAGCCTTTAAGAATTTGCAAAAGTGTGATAACTCTACAATAAAATGCAAGACAGGAGGTAGTTTGTTCCATAGGCTTGCTGCCTGTACAGTGAAAGATCTGCCTCCAATACGGCTGCCTTTAAACTTAGGAATGGCCAGTAAGTTAGAAATTGGCTGAGTGCATTGTCCTGATCAGTTGATGGCACAGACATTTTTCTTGCAGGTAAATGAGACCGGCAAGATAAATGGCTCGGTGAACCAGGTAGAGGAGTTTAAAAATCACTTTTTATTACTAGAGAAACAGTGAGTTGCCATAGTTGTTTCTACTCAGAATAGTCACTTGAACAACTCAAGGACACAATTGATTTAGTAGTAAAGGTAATATCTTATGCAGTGTTCTAAGGAAAGCAGGAGGAGGATACGAAGAAAGAGAAAGGTCAGAAACATATTGTAATCAAGTCAGGAGGGGCTTCCTCAGACCTTGGCTAGAATTCAGCTGGGGATCTTTCCTGTGGAGCAGAGCACATCATTTTTGTCAGTTTTGTCCCCATTGAATTTCAAGGCTTTCTTATTGAGCCAGATTGTAATTGTACGCATGCAGGTATGAACTGCCTCAAATGGCTAAGGTGAGGAGTTGTCCACCAAGATGAGTAGTTATCTTAATAAGTATCATCAGCATAATTCATAAATGATATCCCCTGATTACAGATCAACAGAGCCAGTGGTTTGAGGTAAATGTTAAATAGATAGGGCTCAACAATGAGCCCTGGGTACATCATGGCCAGTGGCCCTGAAATCAGAGCGGAAAGGAGGCAGAGGTTTCACTTGCCTATGATTTTCAAGATAGAAGGTGCACCAGTTCAATGCAGTGCCTGTAATCCCTGCCTCCCTCAGTCTGGATATCAAGATCTTATATTTGACCATATCAAAGGTTGCTGAGCGATCCAGCAGGGCATGGGCAAAAAAGTGGCATTCAAAGGTCATCCGGTACTGAGATCAAGGCACATTTGGTGCTATGTAAAGGCTGAAAACTGCATTGTGCGGGGTCAAGTAACAGATTATTTTCTAAATGATTTGAGATACACTCAATGACATGTTTTTTCAAAATCTGCAGAGGCATTGGTAGCAAAGATATTGGCCTGAAATTGTTAAGCACCGATGGGTCTGCCAAAGGTGATAACCAAGGCTTGTTTCCACTCTAGATATACAGATCCCATAGCTAAGAATAAATCACCTATAGATCTTAAAAAGGCCTGCATGTACATCCGTTAGTGATGGCCTTATTTTGAGGGGAATAAGATCTAGTGAGAGCCTGAAGAGATCAAATTTAGCATTTTTTTTTATCAAGCTGATTAAAATCAGATAGCGCTGGCTATAAATCTGTATAATTGACTGGCATAGATGGTTTAGCTCGCAAATTAGTGTCCACGATGTCAGAGGTAAATTACGTAGCACTAATATGTTTCAGACTATTTATGATGAGTGTTTTATCCTCAAAAACATAATGGCAAGCTACCAAAGCAATTGAGAATATGCAAACGAATGTGACGTGCCTGAGGGTTGGCGAACGAGAGTGCAATAAAAATCTTTCGCTAAGGTTGTGGACATCAAAATTTCATAGCAAAAAGTCAGTTTTGGTAGACTTAATGAGTTATTTATACTTATTCTGTGTGGTTGTTAGTTGAGCTTTATTCACAGGGTCATAGTTGGTACGCCTACATTTTTCAGTCACTTTACTCGCCTCTCTTGGCTGTTTTAAGGGTGTCATTATACCAAGAGGCTGAAGGCTGTATGCAAGCTCTTACATACTTCTTAGGAAGAACAGTATCGAGGGAAGATTTTACTGAGTGATTATAGACTGCTAGCTGCCACTTGCCACCCCGCTCGGTAGAGGGGGATTTTGTGTAGTCTCTCCTATTTTCCCACGCCTCTAAATCCAATTTAGTTCCTGTGAGAACAAAGACTGAGGTATTATTTGACTTGATGGATGGTAAATTCCCCTTCAAAGGAATACTAATTTGAACTAGAAAATGTTCTGTCCAAGCTTGTTGAGATATGTTACCTATGTATAATAATTTTGTGGGACTACAGATCAGGTCTAACATATGCCCTTCTTTGTGAGCCTTGTGCATGCATGTTGGTGGCTACATCTGTTCAAACGTTAAAAACACCTAATAATAGAAATTGGACATGCGATTGCAAGGGTGGAGTTATAAAATCTAGTAGTGACTTGGAAAATTCTGCTACCGACCAGGAGGGTGGTAGCCATTGATATCTGTTAAAGTCATAGAGCTAATAATTTGTACAGAGAACTCCAAAAACTCTGCAGCTGTAAAGTCCTATATTGGCAGCTTTTTTTATGCTCCATCTGTCCTTAAAGAGAATTGCTAAACCTCTGCTTCTATGAAAAGGCCGAGGGAGATCTATAGCTTCACACCCATCAGATGCGAATGCGTAGCTCCAACCTTCCTTCCTTCACTCTGTTGAAGAGATTTCCTTCTAAACTTTTTCCAGTGTTTTAAGGATGCCACCCCCTACAACTGCAGGGTTTATGTCTTGTAAGGACTGTCACAAGCAGATGTCTGTGACAGATCCCCATGCTTGTGTTAGTCACACTCCTCCAAGGCCTTGGACCACTGTCCCCAGATAAACCCTAAAGTCATCCAAAAATGTGAGGTGAAGCTCTATATGGCGAACCACCAAAAAGCACTGTGCCCTTCCTGCTCCTGGTTGAAGTTGAAGGTGAGGACCTGCTCTTTCTCTCACTCCCAAAGTTGTTGCTGAAACAGATCTTCCTCGTGGTCAAAGTCTTCGGGAAAGTCGAAGAAGAAACATAAGAAGACCAAGCAGGACCCTGCCCATTCCACCGAGAAGCTGATTCCATCCCTAGTCCCAATGCACCCCAAGTTCCCGGGTCCATCGGCAACATTGCAGCAGGTCAAGGCCTTTCAGGAAGCCATGCTGCGCATCTTCTGTCACCTACAGGCTCAACAATCCGCAGTTTCCCAGTCAGGTTAGTGCTACTGTGTTAGCACGTGGAGTCCCAGTCCTGGATATCTGTCAGGCAGCAATGTGGGCATCCCTACATAATTTTACCAAGCATTACTGCCTGGACAGTCCAGTCCGCAGGGATGGCCATTTTGCCGGTTCGGTCCTGCAGGACATTTTAGTTTGAAATTTGTCTGCAGTCCCTCCGGGGATGGTATTGCTTGGGTATCTATTCAAAGGTAAGGATCCTGCAGCTAGATGTCTTTATCAGCTGAACAAGTTACTTACCTTTTTTTTTTTTATTTTACAGAGTTTTATATAGCGCGAACTTGACCCGAATCGGGTATCAGAGCGCTTTACATAGCACCAGTTGTTGCATTACATGAGGACACATTCATTTTTGTTAGGCACGGGGAGATTAAGTGATTTGCCCAGAATCACAGGATGTTCAGCGTCATCGCCGAGACTCGAACCCAGTTCCCCAGATTCGAGGTCGACCGCCCTAGCCGTTAGGCCAACTCCTCTAACAGCTTATCTGGTAGAGACAATATCTAGCTGCAGATTCCTTACCGACACACCCATCCTCCCTGCAGACAGGTTTCTAGGGTCAGGCCTGATCCCTTTTAGGGCCCTAGTTTTCACCAATGTCAGTACACCTCATGGCTCTGTGCTTCTGGTGTGGAAAGTAACTGATGTCAGCATGCCGAGGTGGTGCCTATATAGGTGACGCGGATGTCACTTCCAGTGCAGACGCCGACGACAATGCCATGCGGTGCTGACCGAGGCCACCTACCGGCATGCAGGGGTACTGCTTGAAGAAAAATCTTCCGGATGCAGACTGACGCCTGGGAAATTCAAAGGTAAGGAATTTGTGGCTAGATATTGTCTCTACCAGATAAGGCTTTACCGAAGGTAAGTAACTTGTTCATCAACGTTCTTGTTCCCAGCACTGGTACAGGATCGTGATAGGTCAGGGCAAACTCTTCCTACAATCCTAATCCATCTACCACTAGTTCACCAACTTTCGATAACAAGCCAGCTACTAGATATGACATGAGAGCTGAAATCCGACTTTGGGCCTGATTTAAAGTTTGGCGGACAGGTTACTCCATCATAGACGTCACGGATATTCTGTCTGTGGTATTACAGTGTCATAGGATATAATGCACTTGTAATACAGCGAACAGGATATCTCTCACCTTTGCAGCAGAGTGACCTGTCTGCCAGACTCAGATCAGGGCCTTAGACTGTTCTGGATATGCTGCAAATCCTGCAAGAGTGGCACGTGATTGATCATGTGGACCCTCCCACCCTGGAAGGTCCAATACATATATTTTTTATCTCTGAAGAGCATCTTGTAAGGTGAGCAGGTCAGCAGCAGAACTCCTTCACTCTGATGTGTCACCAAATCAAGCTGGACTTCCGCCAATGGAGGCTGTCATCAGAGCGCAGCTATCTGAGCCCAAAGCTATTTAGCTTTTATGGTCTTTTCCTGTGAATGTTTATAACCATTGGCCTCCCACTGTTTAAAACCATCATTGTATTCCTGTACACAAAAGAATGAATCGGATATAATTTAATGTTGGAACTGAATGTTAATCTCTTGAAGGGTTAAGAGGAGTACATTTAATTCTGCAATTGGTGCAGTTGAGTCATGTATGTTTTTGATTTTAAATTCAGAACCCTAAACTTTTCCTTGCCCAGCTGCACAAGTTGCGGTGTACCTCCGTTTCGTGCCACTTGCAGGCTGTGCTGAAAGTTGAAATAAAGTAATTTATTAACATTATTTCCTATGTGGTTCTATTTTAAGTCCTTGCCTCCATTATTTTCTATGGGAGGGTGTTGCAGTACCAGTGGTTGATCATGTGTGGTGCTGGGCTTACTCCAGATCTGACCTGGAGTACATTTGCTAATGTTTTGGGTCCTTTTTGGCTATAGTAACTTTAGAAGTGCAGTTTGTAAATAGCAGTGTGCTTACTCTTTTGTGGGTGACTGCCAGCCCCTCTCTTAACCCTTCCTTACACCTCCTTAAACCCCTCCCATTTAGTAGTGAGTATTCCCCTTTTTTCAGCCACTCCCCCGGCCCTCCTGCATTTACCACTAAGTAGTAAACTTTTCTATGTAAGGATACCCCCATACAAAAGAAAGGATGGGTGGAGACATTTATAGGTTTGTGAATTGCATTTTGTAGTAAGTAGTTATACTTTACGTACTATAAAATGCAGTTCGTTAATCGAGCCTAAAGATCACAGTGTAATATTTCCACTGTTCTCCCTGAAAATACACCAGGGCAATTATTTTTATTTTTTTTGCCCCTGAGAAAGTCTTGCAAAGCCGAATTGAATTCCTCCTGGGGTAAAGGCAGTGAAATAATATGATTCTGTTGCTAGGCTTTGTGTAAAAAAAAAAAAAACAATTTGTTGTGTCCACTGTTTTATATATTGTAATTAATCTATGATTCTTTAAAGATCTTTTTTTGGCCTTTGGTTTTATTGAATCTTGTTTTTTGAAATTGTAGTTCTTCTCTCAAATCAACCACGCGGAGTATTTGCATCTTTATACCGTACTGCTTGATTATAGTATACTGCAGGAGCCAATTGTAATGCCCATTTTGTGGCATACCAGTCCTTACGTAAGTGAAGCACTACTCAGAAATATGCTCCCAGTGTAACTTTCGCCCCTAATGAAGCCTCCGTTATAACTTGTGAGGGACAATCTTCTTTCGCTGCTATTATATAATAAGAATCAATTAAGTGAGTCCCAAAAATTAATTGAAATAGTTCGTTCAATATCTCCCTTAATTTGTATGTGAACTTGGTGGATGAAATATGGTTTGTCTAACCCCTTAACTGCTGGGCCTCTTCTCTCCCCCCCCCCCCACCATCCCCTCGACTCCTGAACTCTTTTCTTTTTGTCCACATAGGGTAGTCAAGCCAAATTTGCATCCTTTGTTTCCGACATCCTGGGGATTGTAAAGTACTAACATTGCCCAGGGTTTGTGGATTCTCCTTGAGGGGCCCGAGAAAAAAGGCAAAATATTGTAAAAATTTGAGTTTTTAGGGAAAAATAGGAAACAAGCGCTCTGGATAAAAGTGGCTGTTTTTCTTTCCTAAAAATGGCATCAACAAACAGTTTGCTGTGCTAAAGTCACCATCTTCCCAGCTTCAGGAGCATGCAGAGCTGAAAAATAATTTTTTTACTGCAGTTTTGGCATTTTTCAAAGAGGTAGCCCATTGTTCCTATTTTTGTGCTTTCAACCCACTTCCATTGTGAAACCCATGGGTGATCCAGGAAAACTTTAGATTTTTGAAAAGTAGACAAAATTCATAATTCAGCAAAGGGTCATTTGGGTAGATCCCTCAAGGTTTTCCGAAAGAAACTAACAGCTGAAGTAAAGAAATATTGAAAATGAGTAGGAAAAAAACGCCATTTGTGACGGCGTTTTCATCTGTAACTTTTGTCATGATGGCCGATTTGCAAAAATAATATGCCATTATGTCCGCTAGACCCTTCTGGTTGCGGTGATATATAAGGTTTTTAGGTTCTCCAAGAACCTGGGGTACCCAGAGCCAACAACTGAGCTGCCTGTACAACGGTATCTCAAAGAGACACGTTAGTGACAGATTCCTTACCTTAGAATATCCCCAGGCGTCAGGCTGGATCCAGAAAGTTTTTGCGTAGCAGTACCCTTGCGCGTCCGTCGTCGGCGTCGTGATCGCCGGGATGACGTCGCGGGCAGTACTTAGACGCCGCCCCTGCGCGCTGACGTCAGTTCTTCTTTTTCCGCGCCAGTAAGCGCAGATCCGGGAAGAGCAGTGCCCTAGTCATTTTTTGACTATATTTTTGGTGATTTTTCACTGTTTTTTCTCACGAGTCTATCGACTCCGAAGGTGTCGGTAGGGATGCCCGGCTTCAAGCCCTGCGACGTCTGTGGTCGTATGATGTCGATCACAGACCCGCATTTAGAGTGTCTCTACTGTCTCGACCACGACACAAAGTCGTGCCCCGACTGCCGGGCCTTGCACCCGAAGGCTTTGCGAGAGCGGTCTCAAAAGCTCCGGCAGTCGGCTCCGCGCCACACCAAGCCCCGGTCACGCGAGAGGTCGAGGGGCTGGTCGCGGAGTCCTCATCGGTCGTCGGGGTCCAAGTCTTCGCACTCCTCCGGTAAGTCGAAGCATAAAAAGTCTAAGAAGCGTCATCGCTCAACGACTTCGCCTCGCCGGTCTCGCGACTCGGCTAAGGCTCCTGTCGGCACCGTCCCCGCGGCTCCGGGAGTGCCTGTGGAGCCGCCCCCGCATTACCCGTCCTTCCCGGGTTCGGGGGCGACTCCGGCCGAGATGCAGGAATTCCTGTCGGCCATGGCCCGCCTCTTCGGGCCTCAAGGTCCCCCCGGTGCGCCTTCGGGCCCCGCGGGCCCTGATGGGGTTTCCCCGGCGCCGTCAACGACTCCGGTCCCGGCGCCGCCTGTCACACCAGCCTCGGTCCCGGCCCCGGCCTCGATCCCGGCTCCGGTGCTGCCGCAACCCCCATTGACACCGGTTGACCTAACTACGCCTCCGCCGGCGCCGATGTCTCCGGTGCCGTTTCCGACGCCGCCCGGGGCTCTGGGCGGCGTCGTTCCCCGGTTCTCTCCGGATCCGGACACGGCGCCAGACCAGCGTCGCTCGACGCCGGCTCCAACGCCGTTGAGACCTTGGGTCCCGCGTGCCCCTCCTTCTCCTTATTTTGAACCTGAGGAGGACGAAGAGGACTGGGAGGGGTCGGAGGACCCTCTCACACGGCAGTGTGAGTACGAACAGGACTGGGCTGAGGAACTTGGGGATGCCAGTGGGCTGGACACCTCCCCTGACCCTGGCATGCTGTCTCCTCCTTCCGTGGCAACGGAGGAGGGAGCAAACTTTGCAACGGTGTTGCGTAGAGCAGCTGGGGCCTTACACCTCCAATTGCCTACAGTGGCCGTCAGGACTAACCTCCTGACGGAAGTGCTTCAGCCGGCGGCTACCTCCTCGGAGCCACTGCTGCCGTTTAATGACGCACTTTCTGACGTTCTTTTGGGCACCTGGTCCAAGCCCGCCACAGGGGCTCCTGTGGATAGGAACGTGGCCCGACCCCATCGCCCGCTCTGGGCGACCCCCTGTTCCTCTCCCAACACCCCACTCCTGAGAGCTTGGTTGTCCAAGCCTCTGCTTCCCAAACCGCCTTCCCTACCGCTCCTCCGGATAGGGAATCCAAACGCCTGGATCAATTTGGGAAGAAGGTATTTTCTTCCTCCAGTGCTGGCTTACGGTCTGTCAACACCGCTTGCCTTTTGGGCCGATATTCCCACTCTCTGTGGGACTCGGTGGCGCAAGCTTTGCCCCAGTGTCCTGAGGAGGTCCAGACACTGCTTTCCCGCGCCATTGCGGAAGGAAGAGATGCGGCCTTGATACCGCCGACTCGCTGGGTAGATAAATTGCAACGACAGTGGCGCTGCGCCGTCATGCCTGGCTGAGAACCACTGGTTTCTCGGGTGATGTCCAGAACACTCTTATGGACATGCCCTTTGATGGGGTCGGTCTTTTTGGGAACAAGGCAGATCATGCGCTGGAGCGTTTTAAGGACTCTCGGGCTACGGCCAAATCCCTGGGCCTTTCTGCTGTACGCCCTCCGCAGCCATCTGCTTTTTGCCCCTTTCGTGGCCACGGAAGGGGCGCCCAGTCACGTCCGCTGCCCAGCCACCGGCCTGCGCAGCAAGCGTCTTCGCGTGGCCGAGGACGTGGCTCCCCGCCGTGGCGGGTCAGGCAACCAGCGTGCGGGTCAGGCCACCAACCCCGCCCCGTCCGCGGCCTCCAAGCCCTCCTAGTCCTTCCTTTCAGGTGCACAGCACGCCAGTAGGGGGCAGGGTCCGCCATCACCTTCACCACTGGCGTGCCATCACCTCGGACAGGTGGGTCTTGGACATTGTCCGAAGGGGCCACTCCCTCCCCTTCGAGACCACCCCCCAGCCATGCCACCTCAATTCCACTGCATGTCAGGGGATCACTTGGTGCTTCTTCAGAAGGAAGTTGCGGCCCTCTTGGCCAAGAGGGCCATCCAGCGCGTTCCGACCCCAGAAGTAGGACGTGGTTGCTACTCCCACTACTTTCTGGTGCCCAAAAGGACAAGGTGGACATGCGTCCTATCTTGGACCTCCGGAACGTCAATCGCTTCCTCCGGAAGGAGAAGTTCAAGATGCTCACCTTAGCTCAGGTCTTGACTGCCCTAGACCCTGGAGACTAGATGGTAGTGTTGGACTTGCAGGACGCTTATTTCCACATCCCCGTCCTGCCGGCCCACCGGTGTTACCTGCGGTTCATAGTGGGCCTCGAGCATTTACCGTGCTCCCCTTTGGCCTCACAAGTGCCCCTCGGGTGTTCACGAAAGTGATGGCGGTGGTCGCAGCTCATCTGCGCCGGGCAGGGGTTCCAGTCTTCCCCTACCTCGACGACTGGCTGCTGAAGGCGGGCTCGTCCCAGGCAGTCGTCTCCCACCTCCAGACTACGGCCGAACTCCTGCACTCGCTGGGGTTCTCCATCAATGTGCCGAAGTCGCACCTGATTCCTTCTCCGCAGCTACTTTTCATCGGAGCAGTTCTGGACACGACGCAGTTTCGGGCCTATCCTCCCGAACGGCGAGTCCGGGATATTCAGGCTATGATTCCGATCTTTCAGCCTCTATCCTGGGTTTCGGTATGGATGACCCTGAGGCTGCTGGGCCTCATGGCCTCCTGCATCCTGCTGGTCGATCATGCCAGATGGCATATGCGGGCTCTGCAGTGGGACCTGAAGTTCCAGTGGGCGCAGCACCAGGGCAACCTGTCCGATCACGTCCAGTTCTCGGAGAGGACTGCAAAACAGTTGCAGTGGTGGCTCTCGAACCGGCAATGGGTCATGGGCAGATCCCTCTCCCTTCCCCAGCCAGAGCACACAGTCGTGACGGACGCGTCCCTTCTGGGATGGGGCGGTCACATGGGAGAGGCGGAGATCAGAGGCCTCTGGTCTCCGGGCGGAGTCCCGGCTCCATATCAACCTTCTGGAGCTCCGGGCGATCCGACTTGCACTCAAGGCATTCCTTCCCTCTGTCAAAGGGAAGGTAGTGCAGGTGTTCACAGACAACACCACCGCCATGTGGTACTGCAACAAACAAGGCGGGGTGGGGTCGTGGACCCTATGTCAGGAGGCTCTGCGCCTCTGGACATGGCTGGAACATTAGGGCATATTCCTGATGGTTCATCACCTGGCAGGTTCCCTGAACGCCAGGGCGGACGAACTCAGCCGCAGGTGCATGATGGATCACGAATGGCGTCTTCACTCGGAAGTGGCGCAAGGACTCTTTCTACAGTGGGGAGAGCCTTGGTTAGATCTATTTGCCACCGAAGAGAACGCGCAATGTCATTAGTTCTGCGCGTTGGAATTTCCAAGGCGGCACTCGCTCGGCGACGCTTTTCGTCGCGAGTGGAGTTGCGGTCCGTTGTACGCTTTTCCGCCTATACCACTTCTGCCCAGAGTGTTGAAGAAGATTCGGCGCGACCGGGCCCAAGTCATCCTTGTGGCTCCGGACTGGGCTCGAAGAGTTTGGTATCCCGAGCTACTCAGTATGAGCGTCGATCCCCCGATCCGTCTGCCTCTTCGGGAGGATCTTCTGTCGCAGCAGCAGGGGACGGTCCTCCACCCGAACCTGTCCAGTCTACACCTGCTTGCGTGGAGATTGAGCGGCGGCAGTTGATTCCTTTCGACTTGCCTCCCGAAGTTTGTGATGTGATTCTGGCAGCCAGGCGTCCCTCCACTAAGGTGGTATACGCCTGCAGGTGGAACAAGTTTGTGGCATGGTGCACAGCAAAGGCTGTGAATCCCCTCTCTGCCCCTCTTTCCGAGGTTCTTCTGTTCCTTCTTTCTCTTGCCCAACAGGGTTCTGCCCTGGGTACCATCAAGGGCTATCTTTGTGCAATCTCGGCCTTCCTCAGGCTCCCTGATTAGCCCTCTCTTTTTAAGTCCCCTGTTGTTAACAGGTTTCTTAAAGGCATTACACACCTCTTCCCTCCTGTTCCGTTTGTCATGCCTCAGTGGGACTTAAACTTGGTTCTTACCTTTTTAATGTGCGCTCCCTTTGAGCCTCTACATAACTGTCCTCTTCGTCTTCTTACTTTGAAGACAGCCTTTCTGGTGGCCATCACCTCCGCTCGGCGGGTGAGTGAGCTCCAGGCTTTATCATGCAAACCTCCCTTTCTGTCTGTCCATCCAGACAAGGTTGTTCTTAGGACGCATCCGTCCTTCTTGCCAAAGGTGGTTACTGCCTTCCATATTGGGCAGACCATCACTTTACCCACCTTCTTTCCGCCTCTGCATCCTTCCAGAGAGGAAGAGAGGCTCCACCGTCTGGACCCAAAACGTGCGCTTTCCTTTTATATCAACTGCACACAACACTTCCAGGTGGATGACCAGCTCTTTGTTGGCTACGTGGGCGCCAAAAAAGGTCGGGCGGTGCACAAGAGAACCATCTCCCGCTGGGTCACCTTGTGTATCAAAGCCTGCTATTCTTTGGCTAAGAAGGAGCCTCCTGTTGGGCTGCGGGCCCATTCCACCAGGGCAACTGCTGCTACCACGGCTTTAGGCCGCGGTGTTCCGCTACAAGATATATGTCAGGCAGCTACGTGGGCCTCGCTGCACACGTTTACCAAGCATTACTGCCTTGACAGCCAGGTCCGGAGGGACGGCTTCTTTGGCCGTTCTGTCCTCCGGGACTTCCTTGTCTGATCTTTGTTCGCAGACCCACCACCGGGGTTGGTATTGCTGGGGTATCTATTCTAAGGTAAGGAATCTGTCACTAACGTGTCTCTTTCAGATGCACAAGTTACTAACTTGTGTAACGATATATCTGTAAGAGACAGTAGTTAGTGACAGATTCCTACCGCCCCACCCATCCTCCCCGTTCTGCGAACTGATTTCTAGGGTTAAGGACATCCCTTTCAGGGCCCTAGTATTTTTCAGACACCTATGTCAGCTTCTTGCATGGCTCTGCGTTCCTGGCGCGGAAAGTCGTGTACAGAACTGACGTTGGCGCACAGGGGCGGCGTCTAAGTACTGCCCGCGACGTCATCCCGGCGATCACAACGCCGATGACTGACGCGGAGCCGCACGACGCCGCCTACCGACGCGCAAGGGTACTGCTACGCAAAAACTTTCCGGATCCAGCCTGACGCCTGGGGATATTCTAAGGTAAGGAATCTGTCACTAACTACTGTCTCTTACAGATATATCGTTACACAAGTTAGTAACTTGTGCTTTTCATTGTGTACCGAGTATTGACCAATTCATAGGGTGAAATATGTAGAGTGAAAAATGGGTTTCAAGGAAATGTCGGTTTCTGAAATGGGAGCAAGATATGGAGTTTAGAAGCAGTGGTTTCTGACATCTCTTAATTTGTGGGTACCCGTACTAGCATGTGATTTAGAAGGTATTTTTCATAATGTCTTCTTTTTTTGGAAGGCATAAATGCAGCAAAGTCCACTTGGTAATAACAATACTGTATGTTTTCACATGTCTTCCAATAAAAAGGGTACATCACTTATTTGATTAGGCCACGTGCACATGACAAGAAATGGCCCAAAACACAAAATGGACACATGACATTTTTCCACTAATAAATGACCCTTTTTTGCAATGGCGGTAGCTGTGGATTTTGGGCCCTAGCTCAGCCAACACCTAGAGAAACCTAGTAAACCTGAATTTTTTTTTAAACTAGACAGCTAAGGGAATCCAGGTTGGGGTGACTTGTGTGGCTCCCACCAGCTTTTTTTTTTTACCCCAAATCTCTTGCAAGCCTCAAACCTTTACTACAAAAACATATTTTCCTCACATTTCTGTGATGGAAAGTTCTGGACTCTACGGGGAGCCACAAACTTCCTTCCACCACTTAGAAGCGCAACAGATTTGTAGCTGTTTCTACTTGAAGAATCCAACTCTGTCTTGTCAACGTCAGCCGTCGGATTCAAGTTAAAGCGAACGTTCCGTTCGGGTCAGCTTCAACGCGAAGGACACCTTCCTAGTTCTGCCGAGAATGTTCAGCTCCGGGTAATGGAAGATAAAAAAGAGAGACTTGTCGCCAGAGCACAACGATCAGTACTGCGGCCTTTGTTCAAGAATAAGAAAACCCTACGCTTCAGACGTGACCAACGCCTAACTAATAACATGGAGTTGGCAGCAGAGGTGAAATTCTCTGCAGATGAGGAGCAGAAGCTAGAGTTTGCGAACGAAAAGGACGTTCCCATAGAAGGAGGTGTCATTTTGTGCAGTCTGTGCTGTGTCGCTTTTGAGGACCCCAGTCACCATGAGGAGGAAGACTGTGGTGAGTCGATGATGTCAGCTGTGGAACCTATGCAAGGTCAGATAACATCTTGTTCGGGACCCAGTACAAAGACAGTGCCTAGGGCCATGAGTGCCTAAGGTCCCCAGACCACCACACACAGCAAAACACTACCTCACAGCCCTCCCACCATCACCTTGGTGCGCCACAGCCTTCGGGTTCTGGCCAACATTGAGAGCGTGACTTGGAGCCAAGACAGGAGGAGACTGTGCTTGCTCCCGATTGGACTTAAGGCCACAGAGACAGACATGGAGTGGGCACACAGCCCTCGCAGCTGCAGCAGCACTCGGCACTGACAAAGTCGCAGATGCCTGCGCAGCCTGTGGCGCCAACAAAACCTTCTACGCCAGGCCTTCCATCGGGGTCCACAAAGACGTCGGAGCCGACCAAACTTACAGCATTGATGCATCATGCCTTGTATGTAGAAGCCATCGGGGCAGAGCCATTTGTCAACACCGAAAAAAACGTCAACATCAAAGTCATCAACATCCCACTCTCTTGTAGAGCACAGGAAGAAAAAGACTGATAAGGACTTGTTACCGAAAAAAACAACAACCACTACGGATATCGAGGGAAATGTCTTTGAAAACCTTCAGCACCTAATGATAAAAAACGTTCTTTGGAGGAGGAACATTTACTTGAGAGGGCTCACAAACAGAAAAGGATGGATATTGACCTACCACAGCCTCTTCCAAGGAAGAAGTGCATGGAGCAAGGCCACTAGTCTTATGCCAGTTGACATTACACCACATTCACAACTAATGTCACCACCATCCACATATTCAGATGATGTAGACACAGGGAGCCCTAGTCATTTCACTCTTGACACCGACCCACAGGGAGCACCTCCACAAAGCCCAGACCCTTGGGACGCATACAATGTAGTATTACCAGACCCAGACATTGAGGTGCCAGTCCCAGCTAAAGCATCATCACCTGATGATACTTCCTCCTATCATATTGTTATTCAGCGTGCTGCTGAATACCATAAAGTCCAGATGCATACTACGGAGGAAGGAACCAACTTCTTAGTCGAGAGACTCACGAAGACATAACACTTTGTTCAGTATTTACCAATGGTAGGTTCAATGCTGAAAGTCTACACGGAGATATTCAAAGACCCAGTAACATCTATAGTATTAACACCATGCATTTAACAGAAATACAGGCCATCCCCTACTGACCCTTTTTATATTAGGGGACACCGAAGAGCTTACTCCCTGGTTGTAACAACTGCACGGAAGAGGGCAGCCTCCCAGAGTGAGTACTGGAGACGCACCTCCTCAAGATAAGGAAAGCAAACTAATAGATGCGGCAGGAAAACGGGTTGTAGTGGGCCATGCAAATAATTGGCGCATAGCCAATTCAGTGGGTTTGCTATTGCGATATATCTGAAAGAGACACGTTAGTGACAGATTCCTTACCTTAGAATATCCCCAGGCGTCAGGCTGGATCCGGAAAGTTTTTTGCGTAGCAGTACCCTTGCGCGTCGGTAGGCGGCGTCGTGCGGCTCCGCGTCCGTCGTCGGCGTCGTGATCGCCGGGATGACGTCGCGGGCAGTACTTAGGCGCCGCCCCTGCGCGCTGACGTCAGTTCTTCTTTTTCCGCGCCAGTAAGCGCAGATCCGGGAAGAGCAGTGCCCTAGTCACTTTTTGACTATCTTTTTTGGTGAATTTTTTCACTGTTTCTTCAACGAGTCTTCACGACTCCTAAGGTGTCGTAGGGATGCCCGGCTTTAAGCCCTACGAGGAATGTGGTCGCATGATGTCGATCACGGACCCGCACCTCGAGTGTCTCTTTTGTCTCGGCCGAGACCACGACACGAAGTCGTGTCCTGACTGCCGGAAACTTCATCCTAAGGCTTTGCGAGAGCGGTCTCGAAAGCTCCTTGAAGTCCGGCATTCGGCTCCGCGCCGCACCAAGCCCCGGTCCCGGGAGAGGTCGAGGGGCCGGACGCGGAGTCCCCGCCGTTCGTCGGATTCAAAGTCTTCGCGCTCCTCCGGTAAGTCGAAGCACAAGAAGTCTAAGCGGCGTCATCGCTCTAAGACTTCGCCTCGCCGGTCTCGCGACTCGGCTGAGGTCCCTGTCGGCACCGTCCCCGCGGCCCCGGACGTGCCTGTCGAGTTACCCCCGCAGTACCCGCCCTACCCGGGCTCGGGGGCGACTCAGGCCGATATACAGGAATTCCTGTCGGCCATGGCCCGCCTCTTCGGGCCTCAAGGTCCCTCCGGTGCGCCTCCGGGCCCCGCGGGCCCTGATGGGGTTGCTCCGGCGTCGCCGTCGACTCCGGTCCCGGCGTCGCCTGTCCCACCAGCCTTCGTCCCGGCCTCGGCTCCGGTCCCGGCCTCGACCCCGGCTCCGGTGGGGCCGCAACCCCATCGACGCCGGTTGACCTAACCACGCCTCCGCCGACGCCGATGTCCCCGGTGCCGTTTCCGACGCCGTCCGGGGCTCCGGGCGGCGTCGTCCCCCGGTTCTCTCCGGGTCCGGACATGGAGCCGGAACGGCGTCGCCCGACGCCGTATCCGGCGCCGATGAGACCTTGGGTCCCTGATGTCCCTCCTCCTCCATATTTTCAACCTGAGGAGGACCAGGAGAGCTGGGAGGGGTCTGACGACCCTCTCACACAACAGTGCGAGTTTGACCCGGACTGGGTTGAGGAACTTGGGGATGCCAGTGGTCTGGATACCTCCCCTGACTCTGGCATGCTGTCTCCTCCCGTGGCAACGGAGGAGGGGGCTAATTTTGCAACGGTGTTGCGTAGAGCTGCTGGAGCCTTGAATCTCCAGTTGCCTACAGTGGTCGTCAGGTCTAACATCCTGACTGAAGTGCTTCAGCCGGCGGCCTCCTCTTCGGAGACTGTGCTGCCGTTCAACGAGGCACTGACTGACGTTCTTTTGGGTGCCTGGTCCAAACCCACCACAGGGGCTCCTGTGGATAGGAACGTGGCCCGACGCCATCGCCCTGCTCCGGGCGACCCCCTGTTTCTCTCCCAACACCCCACCCCTGAGAGCTTGGTTGTCCAAGCCTCTGCCTCCCAAACCGCCTTCCCTACCGCCCCTCCGGATAGGGAATCCAAGCGCCTGGATCACTTTGGGAAGAAGGCTTTCTCTTCCTCCAGTGCTGGCTTGCGGTCTGTTAATACCGCTTGCCTCTTTGGCCGATACACCCACTCCCTGTGGGATTCAGTGGCGAATGTTTTGCCGCAGTGTTCTGAGGAGGTCCAGACACTGCTTACCTGCGCCATTGCGGAAGGGCGTGATGCGGCTAAATATACCATCCGCTGTGGCCTTGATACCGCCGACTCGCTGGGCAGATCGCTTGCAACGACGGTGGCGCTGCGTCGCCACGCCTGGCTGAGAACCACTGGTTTTCGGGAGATGTCCAGAATACACTCATGGACATGCCCTTTGATGGTGTCGGTCTTTTGGTTCGAAGGCAGACCATGCGCTGGAGCGTTTCAAGGACTCTCGGGCTACTGCTAAGTCCCTGGCCTTGCTGTTGTGCGCCCTCCGCTCACGTCTGCTTTTCGCCCCTTTCGTGGCCACGGAAGGGGCGCCCAGTCACGTCCGCAGCCCGCCCAACGGCCCGCGCAGCAAGCGCCTTCGCGTGGCCGAGGACGTGGATACCGCCGTGGCGGTTCGGGCAACCAGCGTGCGGGTCAGGCCACCACCTCCAACCCGTCCGCGGCCTCCAAGCCCTCCTAGTCCCTCCTTTCAGGTGCACAGTACGCCAGTCGGGGGCAGGGTCCGCCATCACCTTCACCTCTGGCGTCCCATCACCTCGGACAGGTGGGTCTTGGACATTGTACGAAGGGGCTACTCCCTCCCCTTCGAGACCACCCCCCAGCCATGCCACCTCAATTCCACCGCATGTCAGGGGATCACTTGGCGCTTCTACAGAAGGAAGTCACGGCCCTCTTGGCCAAGAGGGCCATCGAGCATGTTCCAACCCCAGAAGTAGGGCGTGGTTGCTACTCCCACTACTTTCTGGTGCCCAAAAGGACAAGGAGGACATGCGTCCTATCTTGGACCTCCGGAACGTCAATCGCTTCCTCCGGAAGGAGAAGTTCAAGATGCTCACCCTAGCTCAGGTCTTGACTGCCCTCGACCCCGGAGACTGGTTGGTAGCGTTGGACTTGCAGGACGCCTATTTCCACATCCTCGTCCTGCCGGCCCACCGGCGTTACCTTCGGTTCACGGTAGGCCTCGAGCATTTTCAGTTCACCGTGCTCCCCTTTGGCCTTACCAGTGCCCCTCGGGTGTTCACGAAAGTGATGGCGGTGGTCGCAGCTCATCTGCGCCGGGCAGGGGTTTCAGTCTTCCCCTACCTCGACGACTGGCTGCTGAAGGCGGGCTCGTCCCAGGCAGTCGTCTCCCACCTCCAGACTACGGCCGAACTCCTGCACTCGCTGGGGTTCTCCATCAATGTGCCAAAGTCGCATCTGATTCCTTCTCCACAGCTCCTTTTCATCGGAGCAGTTCTGGACACGACGCAGTTTCGGGCCTATCCTCCCGAACGGCGAGTCCGGAATATTCAGGCTATGATTCCGATCTTTCAGCCTTTATCCTGGGTTTCGGTACGGATGACCCTGAGGCTGCTGGGCCTCATGGCCTCCTGCATCCTGCTGGTCACTCATGCCAGATGGCATATGCGGGCTCTGCAGTGGGACCTGAAGTTCCAGTGGGCGCAGCACCAGGGCGACCTGTCCGATCACGTCCAGATCTCGGAGGGGACTGCAAGACAGTTGCAGTGGTGGCTCTCGAACCGGCAATGGGTCATGGGCAGATCCCTCTCCCTTCCCCAGCCAGAGCACACAGTTGTGACGGACGCGTCCCTTCTGGGATGGGGCGGTCACATGGGAGAGGCGGAGATCAGAGGCCTCTGGTCTCCGGCGGAGTCCCGGCTCCATATCAACCTTCTGGAGCTCCGGGCGATCCGACTTGCACTCAAGGCATTCCTTCCCTCTGTCAAAGGGAAGGTAGTGCAGGTGTTCACAGACAACACCACCGCCATGTGGTACTGCAACAAACAAGGCGGGGTGGGGTCGTGGACCCTTTGTCAGGAGGCTCTGCGCCTCTGGACATGGCTGGAACATCAGGGCATGTTCCTGGTGGTTCAACACCTGGCAGGTTCCCTGAACGCCAGGGCGGACGAACTCAGCCGCAGGTGCATGATGGATCACGAATGGCGTCTTCACTCGGAAGTGGCGCAAGGACTCTTTCTACAGTGGGGAGAGCCTTGGTTAGATCTATTCGCCACCGAAGAGAACGCGCAATGTCATCAGTTCTGCGCGTTGGAATTTCCAAGGCGGCACTCGCTCGGCGACGCTTTTCGTCACGAGTGGAGTTGCGGTCTATTGTACGCCTTTCCGCCTATACCACTTCTACCCAGAGTGTTGAAGAAGATTCGGCACGACCGGGCCCAAGTCATTCTTGTGGCTCCGGACTGGGCTCGAAGAGTTTGGTATCCCGAGCTACTCAATATGAGCGTAGATCCCCCGATCCGTCTGCCTCTTCGGGAGGATCTTCTGTCGCAGCAGCAGGGGACGGTCCTCCACCCGAACCTGTCCAGTCTACACCTGCTTGCGTGGAGATTGAGCGGCGGCAGTTGATTCCTTTCGACTTGCCTCCCGAAGTTTGTGATGTGATTCTGGCAGCCAGGCGTCCCTCCACTAAGGTGGTATACGCCTGCAGGTGGAACAAATTTGTGGCATGGTGCACAGCAAAGGCTGTGAATCCCCTTTCTGCCCCTCTTTCTGAGGTCCTTCTGTTCCTTCTCTCTCTGGCCCAACAGGGTTCTGCCCTGGGTACCATCAAGGGTTATCTTTGTGCTATCTCGGCCTTCCTCAGGCTCCCTGATCAGCCCTCCCTTTTCAAGTCCCCTGTTGTTAACAGGTTCTTAAAAGGCATTACTCACCTCTTCCCTCCTGTTCCGTTTGTGATGCCTCAGTGGGACTTGAACTTGGTTCTTACCTTTTTAATGTGCGCTCCCTTTGAGCCTCTACATAACTGTCCTCTTCGTCTTCTGACTCTGAAGACAGCCTTTCTGGTGGCCATCACCTCCGCTCGGCGGGTGAGTGAGCTCCAGGCTCTGTCTTGCAAACCTCCCTTTCTTTCTGTTCATCCAGACAAGGTTGTTCTTCGGACGCGTCCGTCCTTCTTGCCAAAGGTGGTTACTGCTTTCCACATTGGGCAGACCATCACTTTGCCCACCTTCTTTCCGCCTCCGCATCCTTCCAGAGAGGAAGAGAGGCTCCACCGTCTGGACCCAAAACGTGCGCTCTCTTTCTATATTGACAGCACAAAACACTTCCGGGTGGATGACCAGCTCTTTGTTGGCTACGTGGGCGCCAAAAAAGGTCGGGCGGTGCACAAGAGGACCATCTCCCGCTGGGTTACCTTGTGCATCAAGACCTGCTATTCTTTGGCTAAGAAGGAGCCTCCTGTTGGGCTGCGTGCCCATTCCACCAGGGCAACGGCTGCTACCACGGCCTTGGGCCGCGGTGTTCCGCTGCCGGTTATCTGTCAGGCAGCTACGTGGGCCTCGCTGCACACGTTTACAAAGCATTACTGCCTTGACAGTCAGGTCCGGAGGGACGGCTTCTTTGGCCGTTCTGTCCTCCAGGACTTCCTTGTCTGATCTTTGTTCGCAGACCCACCACCGGGGTTGGTATTGCTGGGGTATCTATTCTAAGGTAAGGAATCTGTCACTAACGTGTCTCTTTCAGATGCACAAGTTACTAACTTGTGTAACGATATATCTGTAAGAGACAGTAGTTAGTGACAGATTCCTACCGCCCACCCATCCTCCCGTTCTGCGAACTGATTTCTAGGGTTAAGGACATCCCTTTCAGGGCCCTAGTATTTTTCAGACACCTATGTCAGCTTCTTGCATGGCTCTGCGTTCCTGGCGCGGAAAGTCGTGTACAGAACTGACGTCAGCGCGCAGGGGCGGCGCCTAAGTACTGCCCGCGACGTCATCCCGGCGATCACGACGCCGGACGACGGACGCGGAGCCGCACGACGCCGCCTACCGACGCGCAAGGGTACTGCTACGCAAAAAACTTTCCGGATCCAGCCTGACGCCTGGGGATATTCTAAGGTAAGGAATCTGTCACTAACTACTGTCTCTTACAGATATATCGTTACACAAGTTAGTAACTTGTGCAACAGGGCCACTTTGGATGACATGGAAGAGTTGCTACAACATCTCCCAGAACAGTACAAAAAGAGAGGAGTGGAGTTGGTCACTGGAGGTAGGCAGATCTCTAATGCAACAATATGTTGTGCATTAGACTGCGCAGACACAGTAGCAAGAGGAATAAACTTCTCCATTCTTCTGTGTAGGCATGCCTGGCTACGCATCTCAGGCTTTAAACCTGAGGTGCCACAACACCTGCTAATGTCCCATGTGATGGGGAAAATCTCTTTGACACAGAGGTTGACTCCCAGTTAGAGAAAAAATACAGCTACAGAAACCGCAAAATCCATGGGGTCACTGCAGTCCACTACTCCACATCAGCAGTCCTTTCGCAGATATCAGGGCCGAGGCGCTGCCAAGACGACCTCCTCTGACAACCAGACATGCCAAAAGCAGCAGCAAACATATCACCAGCAAGGTGGTAAAGGTTACTATAGAGGAGGCTTCAAGGAGGGTAACCATAGAGGCATAGGTAGAGGAACTCCTGAGAAGGGAGCCTCCACTTCCAAACAATGACTCACCACACATTCCCTCTGGACATACTATCGCGGGAAGGCTGCATCAGTTTCATCGCTCGTGGCCAGAAATAACATCAGATCAGTGAGTATTATCCATCATATGCAGTGGGTACTGCCTGGAACGTACCTCCAACAAACATTTCTCCAAAATGACAAAACCTCAACGCTCAGCATCTTCACCTTCTGAAAGAGGAGATAAAAGCTCTCCTGTTAAAAGGTGCCATAGGGCCCGTTCCACAGACACCACAGCAAGGGGGTATATTCCCCTATACTTTTTAATACCCAAAAAAGACGGGGTGCTCAGGCCGATACTGGACCTATGCCCTCTCAATTCTTAAATTCGGTCAGAGCACTTTCACATGGTGAGACTACAGGATGTAAAAACCACTGGTGCAAGAAGGCGACTTCATGACGGCACTCAACCTGAAGGACACATACTTTCATATACCAATTCCCCCAGCACATCATGATATGGTAAGCTCCTCATCACAGCAAAAATCCACTTCTGTCTAGCTTATATGGCTATACACAACAACTCCTCCATGCTAGGAGGATGTGCCCTACCTCTGAGGTGACCCAAGACACATTGGAAGCCAGTACACTCAGCTTCTCAATTTTTCTCAAACTTATAACCTCTTCTGCACTGGAACAATCTGTCCGCGGGGCTGCTACTACTGGTTTGAACTACATGCCTCAGGAATTAGGAAAAAAGAACGCGCTCATCACCTTCAGAAGGCATCTGACAAAACACCACTTTCAACAATTTCTGAACTAACCCATTGCAAAAAGATGCTGTTGGGATAGCTCCCCTCCCTGCACATTCTGTTTACTGCCAGTTCAATCTCTGTTGACGACTACATCCTGTTGTATGTTTCTTCTGCTGGATACTTCTGCCTACAGTTTTCCCACATGTTGAATCCGACCCAGGCACCACACTGGATCCGAAAAATTTGTAACAGCTCTCCTGCAGTGATAGGTGGAGCTCAACTCCGTCTTGATGTCTGTTTGAACTCTGGACATGACCTCACTGGAACCATAGAGATGCTGCCCTGTTGTCAGTTTACTTATTACCATGCCCTTCCGATGTGGATCCAGAATGTCTCTGTGAAACATTCCTTCAAAAAAAGTCAGTATTCAAGCCCTGTTGTTCCTGCCATGTTATATTTCGGAACACCACAAGGTCTCACGGTGCTGGTTGGAGTCTAAGCATGGTTAGAAGTTGTGCAACCATTGATGCTTCATGTACTCAAATGCTATTAAAGAGCAGAAACCTAAGCTTTTTAATGGCCAGGCCAGTGTCTGTCTCGCTCCAGGTCCACCTTGAAGCGCCAATCCTCACCTTCATCCAAGGACAAGAACAGGAATAACACACGGTACATCACAGGAGAGGGTCCTCAATGTCCAGACACCGATCTCACTCCAGGCATAATTCGCCTTGCCCCTCCTTGTCTCAGTCACTTGCTTTTTTTGTTAGAACTGGACGTTTTGGATGTCATCATAGGCCGGATTCAGAAACCGATCCCGGTGCTAACCTCTGTTCCAGTACCACCCTTGGCAGAACCAGAATTTCTGGTGCTGAGCCGGCACAGGTTATGGCCTTCATACAAGTTGTTTTTTTTAAATTTCTTTATTAACATTTCAAATGACCAACAACAATAGACATGGTGCGACAGGAGCACTGCTCTTTACATCGCATTCCAGGAAACAGTCCTCAGGCCCGAACTATTTGACTTTCAGTGTGACACCCAACTTCTCCTCTTGAAGTGAGGTATCATAATTGACTAAACAGCCAGCATGCATTACAGCTCTGTGTGGGCTATTCCCAATAAACTGGGAGAAAATCAGCATCCAGTCAGTGGGCCGTTTTACCTCTAGCAGTATTAACAGTGCTACATACAGTGATCATCATGTCCATTAGCAATCCCCCCACCCAATCCAACCCCCCTCAACTTCCAATCACTAAGTGTGGCCTAACAAAGAAATATATGTGTAGCAGTGGGGGCCATCTGGTATCCTTCCTCAGTTCTCACATCCTGGAAAGCCTCCGGGCATAAATACATTTTTTCTCTTTTCTTCTTTCCCTCCCCCCCCTTCCCCCCTCCTCCAGGATGCATGGTTTAGTTGTACGTTGAACCTCCCAGCCTGTCAAGTGTTCAATGAAACGCAATATAGCTTCCCAGTATGCCACAATGTCTGGGCAATGCCAGACTATGTGTGTAAAGTCTTCCACTGATGCTCTGCGCCTGGCACAGCTCAGTGATCTGTTCGGGTAAATAGTGTGGAGTCTTTAAGGGGAGAGATGCACCATGTGCACTATTTAGTATTGGGTCAATTTGAATCTCGCACAAAGCACCACAGTGCGCACCCCTGAATGTATTTTTTGACAATCCGTGGGTACAAGGGGCTCTTCACACACACATTGACAAGCATCTTCTGTTTTTAAGGGAGCTTGTCATCTTTCTGCTCGGTATATCTTTGTTAGAAACTTGCAAGTCCCTGCCATTGAAAGCATGGTCACTAATGTCTGTGCAGGGTCAGGTGCTTCCGGAAAGGAGGGCCATAGCTGTCTCGCTATCGCTGCAATCTTAGCGTATTGGAGGAATTGTCCGGTCCCCAGCCCAAAAGTCTCCATCGCATCCTGCAGTGTGATAAAGGGGCCCGCTAGGTACAGGTCAGAGAGCATAATACACCCCCTTCCTACCATCTGTCAGTCGCCATAGTCCGAGCTATTTGTTTGAAGGGTCTTAGAATGCAGTGATCTAAGTCTGGGGCATATGGCGCATGTCCGATTACCCTCCGAACCGTTCTCTCCCAGAGACGACCCATAAGACATATCAGGTGCGGAAAGGTGTTGGGCACATATCTGAAAGAGACACGTTAGTGACAGATTCCTTACCTTAGACTATCCCCAGGCGTCAGGCTGGATCCGGAAAGTTTTCTGCGTAGCAGTACCCTTGCGCGTCGGTAGGCGGCGTCGTGCGGCTCCGCGTCCGTCGTCGGCGTCGTGATCGCCGGGATGATGTCGCGGGCAGTACTTAGACGCCGCCCCTACGCGCTGACGTCAGTTCTTCTTTTTCCGCGCCAGTAAGCGCAGATCCGGGAAGAGCAGTGCCCTAGTCACTTTTTGACTATCTTTTTTGTGAATTTTTCACTGTTTCTTCAACGAGTCTTCACGACTCCTAAGGTGTCGTAGGGATGCCCGGCTTTAAGCCCTGCGAGGAATGTGGTCGCATGATGTCGATCACGGACCCGCATCTCGAGTGTCTCTTCTGTCTCGGCCGAGACCACGACACGAAGTCGTGCCCTGACTGCCGGAAACTTAATCCGAAGGCTTTGCGAGGCGGTCTCGAAAGCTCCTCGAAGTCCGGCAGTCGGCTCCGCGCCGCTCCAAGCCCCGGTCCCGGGAGAGGTCGAGGGGCCGGACGCGGAGTCCCCGCCGTTCGTCGGAATCCAAGTCTTCGCGCTCCTCCGGTAAGTCGAAGCACAAGAAGTCTAAGCGGCATCATCGCTCTAAGACTTCGCCTCGCCGATCTCGCGACTCGGCTGAGGTCCCTGTCGGCACCGTCCCCGCGGCCCCGGACGTGCCTGTCGAGTTACCCCCGCATTACCCGTCCTTCCCGGGTTCGGGGGCGACTCAGGCCCAAATACAGGAGTTCCTGTCGGCCATGGCCCGCCTCTTCGGGCCTCAAGGTCCCTCCGGTGCGCCTTCGGGCCCCGCGGGCCCTGACGGGGTTGCTCCGGCGTCGCCGTCGACTCCGGTCCCGGCGTCGCCTGTCCCACCGGCCTTCATCCCGGCCTCGGCTCCAGCCTCGATCCCGGCTCCGGTGGTGCCGCAACCCCCATCGACGCCGGTTGACCTAACCACGCCTCCACCGACGCCGATGTCCCCGGTGCCGTTCCTGACGCCGTCCGGGGCTCCGGACGGCGTCGTTCCCCGGTACTCTCCGGCTCCGGACATGGAGCCGGACCGGCGTCGCCCGACGCCGGTTCCGGTTCCGGCGCCGATGAGACCTTGGGTCCCTAATGTCCCTCCTCCTCCATATTTTGAACCTGAGGAGGACCAGGAGAGCTGGGAGGGGTCTGAGGACCCTCTCACACAACAGTGCGAGTTTGACCCGGACTGGGTTGAGGAACTTGGGGATGCCAGTGGTCTGGACACCTCCCTGACTCTGGCATGCTGTCTCCTCCCGTGGCTACGGAGGAGGGGGCTAATTTTGCAACGGTGTTGCGTAGAGCTGCTGGAGCCTTGAATCTCCAGTTGCCTACAGTGGCCGTCAGGACTAACCTCCTGACTGAAGTGCTTCAGCCGGCGGCCTCCTCTTCGGAGACTGTGCTGCCGTTCAACGATGCACTCACTGACGTTCTTTTGGGTGCCTGGTCCAAACCCACCACAGGGGCTCCTGTGGATAGGAACGTGGCCCGACGCCATCGCCCTGCTCCGGGCGACCCCCTGTTCTCTCCCAACACCCCACCCCTGAGAGCTTGGTTGTCCAAGCCTCTGCCTCCCAAACCGCCTTCCCTACCGCTCCTCCGGATAGGGAATCCAAGCGCCTGGATCACTTTGGGAAGAAGGCTTTCTCTTCCTCCAGTGCTGGCTTGCGGTCCGTTAACACTGCTTGCCTCTTGGGCCGATACACCCACTCCCTGTGGGATTCGGTGGCGACTGTTTTGCCGCAGTGCTCTGAGGAGGTCCAGACACTGCTTACCCGCGCCATTGCGGAAGGGCGTGATGCGGCTAAATACACCATCCGCTGTGGCCTTGATACCGCCGACTCGCTGGGCAGATCGCTTGCAACGACGGTGGCGCTGCGTCGCCACGCCTGGCTGAGAACCACTGGTTTTTCAGGGGATGTCCAGAATACACTCATGGACATGCCCTTTGATGGAGTCGGTCTTTTTGGTTCAAAGGCAGACCATGCGCTGGAGCGTTTCAAGGACTCGCGGGCTACTGCTAAGTCCCTGGGCCTTGCTGTTGTGCGCCCTCCGCTCACGTCTGCTTTTCGCCCCTTTCGTGGCCACGGAAGGGGCGCCCAGTCACGTCAACAGCCCGGCCAACGGCCCGCGCAGCAAGCGCCTTCGCGAGGACGTGGATACCGCCGTGGCGGTTCGGGCAACCAGCGTGCTGGTCAGGCCACCACCTCCAACCCGTCCGCGGCCTCCTAGTCCCTCCTTTCAGGTGCACAGCACGCCAGTCGGGGGCAGGGTCCGCCATCACCTTCACCACTGGCGTCCCATCACCTCGGACAGGTGGGTCTTGGACATTGTCCGAAGGGGCTACTCCCTCCCCTTCGAGACCACCCCCCCAGCCATGCCACCTCAATTCCACCGCATGTCAGGGGATCACTTGGTGCTTCTACAGAAGGAAGTCACGGCCCTCTTGGCCAAGAGGGCCATCGAGCATGTTCCGACCCCAGAAGTAGGGCGTGGTTGCTATTCCCACTACTTTCTGGTGCCCAAAAGGACAAGGAGGACATGCGTCCTATCTTGGACCTCCGGAACGTCAATCGCTTCCTCCGGAAGGAGAAGTTCAAGATGCTCACCCTAGCTCAGGTCTTGACTGCCCTCGACCCTGGAGACTGGCTGGTAGCGTTGGACTTGCAGGACGCTTATTTCCACATCCCCGTCCTGCCGGCCCACCGGCGTTACCTACGGTTCACGGTAGGCCTCGAGCACTTTCAGTTCACCGTGCTCCCCTTTGGCCTTACCAGTGCCCCTCGGGTGTTCACGAAAGTGATGGCGGTGGTCGCAGCTCATCTGCGCCGGGCAGGGGTTTCAGTCTTCCCCTACCTCGACGACTGGCTGCTGAAGGCGGGCTCGTCCCAGGCAGTCGTCTCCCACCTCCAGACTACGGCCGAACTCCTGCACTCGCTGGGGTTCTCCATCAATGTGCCGAAGTCGCATCTGGTTCCTTCTCCACAGCTCCTTTTCATCGGAGCAGTTCTGGACACGACGCAGTTTCGGGCCTATCCTCCCGAACGGCGAGTCCGGGATATTCAGGCTATAATTCCGATCTTTCAGCCTTTATCCTGGGTTTCGATACGGATGACCCTGAAGCTGCTGGGCCTCATGGCCTCCTGCATCCTGCTGGTCGATCATGCCAGATGGCATATGCGGGCTCTGCAGTGGGACCTGAAGTTCCAGTGGGCGCAGCACCAGGGCAACCTGTCCGATCACGTCCAGATCTCGGTGGGGACTGCAAAACAGTTGCAGTGGTGGCTCTCGAACCGGCAATGGGTCATGGGCAGATCCCTCTCCCTTCCCCAGCCAGAGCACACAGTTGTGACGGACGCGTCCCTTCTGGGATGGGGCGGTCACATGGGAGAGGCGGAGATCAGAGGCCTCTGGTCTCCGGCAGAGTCCCGGCTCCATATCAACCTTCTGGAGCTCCGGGCGATCCGACTTGCACTCAAGGCATTCCTTCCCTCTGTCAAAGGGAAGGTAGTGCAGGTGTTCACAGACAACACCAGCGCCATGTGGTACTGCAACAAACAGGGCGGGGTGGGGTCGTGGACCCTCTGTCAGGAGGCTCTGCGCCTCTGGACTTGGCTGGAACATCAGGGCATGTTCCTGATGGTTCAACACCTGGCAGGTTCCCTGAACGCCAGGGCGGACGAACTCAGCCGCAGGTGCATGATGGATCACGAATGGCGTCTTCACTCGGAAGTGGCGCAAGGACTCTTTCAACAATGGGGAGAGCCTTGGTTAGATCTATTCGCCACCGAAGATAACGCGCAATGTCATCAGTTCTGCGCGTTGGAATTTCCAAGGCGGCACTCGCTCGGCGACGCTTTTCGTCGCGAGTGGAGTTGCGGTCTGTTGTACGCCTTTCCGCCTATACCACTTCTACCCAGAGTGTTGAAGAAGATTCGGCACGACCGGGCCCAAGTCATCCTTGTGGCTCCGGACTGGGCTCGAAGAGTTTGGTATCCCGAGCTACTCAGTATGAGCGTAGATCCCCGATCCGTCTGCCTCTTCGGGAGGATCTTCTGTCGCAGCAGCAGGGGACGGTCCTCCACCCGAACCTGTCCAGTCTACACCTGCTTGCGTGGAGATTGAGCGGCGGCAGTTGATTCCTTTCGACTTGCCTCCCGAAGTTTGTGATGTGATTCTGGCAGCCAGGCGTCCCTCCACTAAGGTGGTATACGCCTGCAGGTGGAACAAATTTGTGGCATGGTGCACAGCAAAGGCTGTGAATCCCCTTTCTGCCCCTCTTTCTGAGGTCCTTCTGTTCCTTCTTTCTCTGGCCCAACAGGGTTCTGCCCTGGGTACCATCAAGGGTTATCTTTGTGCTATCTCGGCCTTCCTCAGGCTCCCTGATCAGCCCTCCCTTTTCAAGTCCCCTGTTGTTAACAGGTTCTTAAACGGCATTACACACCTCTTCCCTCCTGTTCCGTTTGTAATGCCTCAGTGGGACTTGAACTTGGTTCTTACCTTTTTAATGTGCGCTCCCTTTGAGCCTCTACATAACTGTCCTCTTCGTCTTCTGACTCTGAAGACAGCCTTTCTGGTGGCCATCACCTCCGCTCGGCGGGTGAGTGAGCTCCAGGCTCTATCTTGCAAACCTCCCTTTCTGTCTGTTCATCCAGACAAGGTTGTTCTTCGGACGCGTCCGTCCTTCTTGCCAAAGGTGGTTACTGCCTTCCACATTGGGCAGACCATCACTTTGCCTACCTTCTTTCCGCCTCCGCATCCTTCCAGAGAGGAAGAGAGGCTCCACCGTCTGGACCCAAAACGTGCGCTCTCCTTCTATATCGACCGCACAAAACACTTCCGGGTGGATGACCAGCTCTTTGTTGGCTACGTGGGCGCCAAAAAGGTCGGGCGGTGCACAAACGAACCATCTCCCGCTGGGTTACCTTGTGCATCAAGACCTGCTATTCTTTGGCTAAGAAGGAGCCTCCTGTTGGGCTGCGTGCCCATTCCACCAGGGCAACGGCTGCTACCACGGCCTTGGGCCGCGGTGTTCCGCTGCCGGTTATCTGTCAGGCAGCTACGTGGGCCTCGCTGCACACGTTTACAAAACATTACTGCCTTGACAGTCAGGTCCGGAGGCACGGCTTCTTTGGCCGTTCTGTCCTCCAGGACTTCCTTGTCTGATCTTTGTTCGCAGACCCACCACCGGGGTTGGTATTGCTGGGGTATCTATTCTAAGGTAAGGAATCTGTCACTAACGTGTCTCTTTCAGATGCACAAGTTACTAACTTGTGTAACGATATATCTGTAAGAGACAGTAGTTAGTGACAGATTCCTACCGCCCACCCATCCTCCCGTTCTGCGAACTGTTTTCTAGGAGTTCAGGACATCCCTTTCAGGGCCCTAGTATTTTTCAGACACCTAGGTCAGCTTCTTGCATGGCTCTGCGTTCCTGGCGCGGAAAGTCGTGTACAGAACTGACGTCAGCGCGCAGGGGCGGCGTCTAAGTACTGCCCGCGACGTCATCCCGGCGATCACGACGCCGACGACGGACGCGGAGCCGCAAGACGCCGCCTACCGACGCGCAAGGGTACTGCTACGCAGAAAACTTTCCGGATCCAGCCTGACGCCTGGGGATATTCTAAGGTAAGGAATCTGTCACTAACTACTGTCTCTTACAGATATATCGTTACACAAGTTAGTAACTTGTGCCTCTCGCCCTCATTAGTAGGGCCCAAAGTTGGTATCCCTCATGCATACCGTCGAGCAGCATCCTCTCCCAGTTAGTCTCCGCATCTAGCCATTGTATTGCATGCTGCAGGTGAGCTGGCAAATAAAGTTCCAGGTGTGGACCCTCCATCCCGCCACTGTCCCATTCTCGCTTAAAGGTATGCTGGCTGATCTTACAGCATTTCCCCACCCACAGAAGCTCCACCAGTATGCGTTCAAGATAACGGAACACCCTGTGTGAGATCTTTAACATGCCTTCTTATATTGCATACAAACATTGAGGCAGGATGACCATTTGTACGATTGTGATTTTCCCCTTGAGTGATAGCTTCAATGTGTTCCAAAAAACAATAGAGGGTTTGAGATAACCAGTCTGATATTCAGGTCGTATGACTGCTGTTCCCCGTCGCAGTGGCGGTGCGTCCATTTGGGGCGCAGGGGCGTTGCCCCACTAATGCCACATGCCCATAAATTATAACTCGCGGCTCACCGCTTGCGGCGGCTGAGGCTCTCACTGACGCACGCTAATTCCGGCACCGGGCCACGGCCACTTTGGTGACTGACAGACAGAGACTACTGTGTGTTGTTGTGAGCGCAGCGCCAGCGCAGCAGCAATAGTGCGCATGTTCGGTTTTGGTCTCGTCATTTTTATGACCAGCCCGAACATGCGCACTACTAGCCGCTGCCTTCCCCTTAGGAGAGCGAGGGTTGCTTCATGCAGCAGCCCCCGGTCGCCTAATGGGCGGGGGGCATCCCTGCTCTAGCCAATCCTGGCGCTGCTAATGCAGCATCTGGATTGGCTGAGAGTGAGACACCTCGCAGTCAGGCTAGTCTGAGGCTGGAAGACGTTGAAGGCGGCAGGCGCCAACGCGGGACCCCGGCCCAGAGCAGAGACGGCGCGGACCCGGTGGTAAGTTTTCACTTTTACTTTATTTTTTTAAACCCCCCCCACTGCGTCACTGCCAGGACTGTGAGATTTCCTTTGCGGTCGGACTCAGCTCGTGACGTGTTTCGGGTCCTGTGCTCTGGTTCACCTTGGTTGGCTGGCTGTTTCTTCTTCATTGAGCTTTACATGCATGATTTGGTGTCGGGGCAGTATGGTGGAGGGAGTGAAGGAGGGGGTTGGCGTGTGAGCATTACTTGCTCTCTTGAAACTTATTGTGCATGGGTGCGGCATGTTCTGTGTGGACTGGTTGGTTGTGTGTGCTGAAAAACGTTACCCGATGGGCTGTGATGTGGCCTTTCTGTGCGGTGCTGGGGGTGAGTGAAATGTTCACTCTCGAGTTCTCCAGCTTGGAGTCAGTCAGAGGGTTAGTGAGGGGGTTACTGCTCCGTTTCTGGGTGGCATGATCTGGTAGCTAGCTGCTCGTGTTGTGAATGCAGTGCACGCTGCCGATAAGATGTAACGGCACTGTGTTAGCTGTGCGTGAGATACTCGGTCTGGTGTTTTCTGCTGGCATGTTTGTGTCTAGTGTTTTTATGCGGTATTTATGCGGTATTGCTCCTCTCACGCAATTGCCAAATTTGCAGTGTTGGGTTTATCGTAGGAGTTGTGTTCAGTACAGTAGTTCTGTGCACTGTTTCTTAGTGGTTGGCGCTGTTGAGAGCCACGTCACATCTGTGCTGTGATGTGGTATGTGCGGTCTCATGTGGTCAGTTGGATGTTTGAGTGGAAGGAAGTTCTGGAAACCCGCGTGACTGCGTGTCACAAGGCCACCTCTGCCCAGTCCTCAGTTACCGTATTAGTGCATTCTAAGGACCACTCATTGTCACTTGAATTATGCGGCAGGCGAGCACTAAATTAGGCGATAAGAAAACGCAAATTCTGCTACATAATTCGGCTCATTTTTTGATCGTATTCATTATTTTGTAAATTTTTACACGTGGAAATACTGTCTGGGCAAATATTTCACTTAATTACTACCAGTTCAAGAACAAAATACAGAAATAGGCAACTGAAAGATGACCAGTTTACCTTTGCGAGAGACGTTCCACTGCACAGAAACACGTCGCCACATTTTTAGTAACGTTTGATCCGTTTGAGCTAGAAACGATTTTTTTGTTGTTGAAATTTGCAGATCATGTAGCAGATGATGAATTATGTGGCAGATGCGGCAAACCATTATTATGCACACAAAAAGCCATGTCTGCAGAGTCGCATAAATCCAGTGGCCCTGCTTGTAGCCTTGGTTAAATCCAAGTGAACACATTTAGATCACCACGCCAGACACCAGAGGTCTGTAAAAGGAAAGCCAAGGACAGGAAACAAGCTGTCTTTGTGACAAGACCACCTCTGGTCACCTCCTGTAAACCGGAGATACGCCAGGCATTCCTCTTTTTCCAGTCCACACACAGTGAGGGGCAGGTGGGCGGGACCAGGGGAGCTTCTGGTAACTTGGGCAGTAATGGTTAGAGTGAGAAGTCTTCCGGCGGCGCCCATGCTTTTAAAACATTTATTTATTTTCAGTCGGTTGGAAGAAATGAAGGAAGTTGGTGTAAGTGAAAAGAAATCGCCAACGCTGTGTGTAAAAAGTGAGTGCTAATGCAAACATCCTAACGCCAGCATTACTAGAAAGAGCACTTTATGGGTTTGGCCTGAAACCTGTTTTTTCCCCCCCATCAAAGGCAGTGGCCATAGGGAAAGCAAGGTAAATGAGACGTGATGCACAGCGTCTCGTTACCAGCCCCCTGGGAGCCAGAGTCTGTAGATGAAACCTTCTTATGCCCCCACTCCACCCTGACAAACCGCGGCCACCCTGTGCTGAGTTAGAGAGATGATCATATGGCCAGCTGTTAATGTTTCCAGTTCTCTTCCTCCCCTGAACCAGAAAAGTCCACGGAGCCCGGGCTGGTTGGGGACGTCATCAAAACCTCTGAGGCGGACTCGAGCTGGCGCGTGCAGTGGGCCCTGTGCCACACTGGCCTCACCTCGCGAGACATGACACCTGCAGAGCACTTAGCAGCTAAGTACATGGGTTTATTTATTTATTTGCTTTTTCGTTAGTTTTCTATAGCGTGAGAAAGAACGTAGGGTAGAGATTTCCAGCATCAGACCTGTGCACGCGGCACCTCCACAGGTAATCTTTGCTGCAAAGCGAGGGGCTCTTTAGGGCTTGCCTGACATAGTTTACATACTCCACAGGGTGCTGGTTGTGGCTGTTTTCGCCCTCTTCTATTTACCCACTGTGTGTGTATATTACTCATTAGGGGGATTGAGTGGTCCTGCTTCCCACTGGGTCTTTTCAAGGCTATAGGATATAATTGTTACCTGTAAATATCCCCTCTCCATTCTATACGGTACTAAATATTCACAGACTATGCAAATTAGCTAATTTTGCGCCTTTGTCTCCTGCCTCTTCTGTGCCTCACTTGGATGAATCTCCAAATACCCCTTCTGTGTGGGTCTTTCGGTTCCCCCGTGACACGAAGCTGGGCCTTACATTGTTGCCATCCCTACATGCCGTGTCTTTTCCTGTCAGCTGTGTCCTCGCCGCTCCCTGTTTCTTTTTGTGTCTGCTGTCTGTGGGAGGTGTGCACGTAGTTCATCCATGGCTGCTTCACTTATATTCTTTCCCCGTGTCTGCAAGGATGAACGTGTGTGCTTGGGATCTGTGCGGTGTAACAGTGGCTTCGGACCTTCATTTCAGATTTTAGCATGTGTTTTGTTAATTTAATCCCCTTATTTGTAAAGACTATTGGGAAATTTTGAGATCAGTGTCTTTTTATGAGAGGGTTTGGTTCCCCCGTCGCATGTCAGGTTTATTCAGGTTTGCTTCAGAATTCTCAGTGCCTGGGTCGGGATTCTGTGTTTTGTATTCGTTATCGTTACAAGCAAGTGCTGTGAAAAAAATCCGCTCTCTTCTAGTTCTGTTCCTCATCAGTCATTGTTTTAATTGAGATATGCACTCTTATTTCACTCCGGGACAGACACCCACTCGAATCAACCGTCCCAACAACCCTAGACCAGCCGCTGGGGGAAAAAACACAAGCATACTGTCCCCACAGTACAGGCCTACTTTCACGTAAGATAGTGTGATATGAGCATACAGGGCATTTCCTAATATTATGTGGAAGTGCAGTTCAGGAAATAGGCTCATGTCATA
This sequence comes from Calotriton arnoldi, assembly GCA_963921515.1. Taxonomy (NCBI): domain Eukaryota; kingdom Metazoa; phylum Chordata; class Amphibia; order Caudata; family Salamandridae; genus Calotriton; species Calotriton arnoldi. The sequence goes on along the minus strand of CAWUFW010000152.1, from coordinate 5,766,554 downwards.
TCACTATTCATATTCAGTGTAATGACAATTGAAATGTGGGGGTAAAAACGATGGAATGCTTTAGCAGTGAAACGACTGCACAATCGTATGCCACTACCATGTTTAAAAAATAATGAAATCAGAAAAAGAGACATAAAGTTAATTTAATTTATTGAGAGTGGGACTTTCTGATGGCATATCTGATAATTTATGCTCTTAAAACTGCAAACCCCTAAGGGAGAAAATGGAATGCAAGTATTTTTCTAAATTGTCATTTTCATATACATGTGCAGATGTAGAAATAACTATATAGCAGGCCAACATGTCTCACTTTTTAATATCTGTATGATCTGTTGAAAAAGAAACGCATGAATCCATGCCTGGTTTTCGATTACCTTCCCTGATGTACTCGTGTCCGTTCCTGGGCCCGAGCGATCATGAGTCACGGATTCTTGTAATCTGGTTTCTTTTAGTGTACAGTTCTGACTGGAAAAGATGGCGAGGATTTTTCTGATGACAAGTTCATACTAATTGACTCATTTGTAAAAGGCGTTTTGTGTCGGTATTCGAAAGGACGGTTCCTGAGTTGACCTTTTATGTGAGTTAAATACGCTGTAGAGCTGGGCATTGATAACTACATGAGTCTGTGTCTGCCGCATGCTTGTGGCACGAGGTGCCTCTCACTGGCTGTACGGACACGTGGGGCAGAGTGTTCATAGTCTGTGGAGTGCATGTGAAGCTGCATGCAGAGAGCAGGGTGTATGTTGGGCCTGTATGTGTGTACTTGTTTCACTGCATATAGGAATTCATCTTGGATGGCTGACAAAATGGACAATTTAAGTGACCCTGCTTAGATTCTTTGTTGCTTAGGAAAAGCCAATACAACTCCGCAGGCCTCCACTTGGAAGTGAGCTGGACTCCTGTGGCTGGAGTGCGCAGGGCGACACACAACTTTGAAGTGAAGAGACTCCCCCCGCATCTTCCTGCTTCCTTCATTACTCAGTGTCATTCTTGCAGACAGTTTGGTGGAGTTGTTTGGTAGGAATGGCTCTTTGTCTAATCTGCATGCGAAAGGCCATGTCCACCCTCTTGCTCATTCAGTTGTTTAACACTTGAAAAAGGTAGACCATCACAAACTGAATTTTATGTTGCTTTTCGCAGCGCTGCCACGTGCCTGTAGGAAATGACATGTGACGACATTTGTTATTCTGGCTTTTCAGTCAAAAGTATGTTGCCGTTTGGGATTTGTAGCTTTATTTTTAACCCCTAGTATGGGTTCCCAAATCCAGCATGCAAGTTACATTGGTTAAAAAGTCGGAATTGACCAGAGGTGTTACATAAGACATGCTGACACTTAGCATCGAGTCGGCGATGCTGTTGTCCGGTGTGTAGTGATATCGCGATAAGCCATTAAGCAATCGTGAACCCTATGCTGGAAAGGAAGCAATTGTCATTGTATGATAAAATGATGAGCTACATTCCCTAAGCGCTAGTGTCCAAGTAAATTCATCACCCTGTCAATCATGGTATTGTACATGTTAGCTTGTGGTTCTATACAGTATGATTAAGAATAGTTGTGCTACTGCAGTACCAGTAAATTGTTGTTAATATTTGAAAGAGACACGTTAGTGACAGATTCCTTACCTTAGAATATCCCCAGGCGTCAGGCTGGATCCGGAAAGTTTTGCGTAGCAGTACCCATGCGCGTCGGTAGGCGGCGTCGTGCGGCTCCGCGTCCGTCGTAGGCGTCGTGATCACCGGGATGACGTCGCGGCCAGTACTTAGACGCCGCCCATGCGCGCTGGCGTCAGTTCTTTCTTTTTCCGCGCCAGTAAGCGCAGATCCGGATTGAGCAGTGCCCCAGTCAATTTTTGACTGAATATTTTTGAGACTTTTTGTCCAAGTTTTTCGAGTCGTTTCGACTCCAAAGGTGTCAGTAGGGATGCCCGGCTTCAAGCCATGCGGAGTCTGTAATCGCATGATGTTGATTACGGATCCGCACCGTGAGTGTCTCTTCTGCCTGGGACGCGGCCACGATCCCCAGTCGTGCCCCGAGTGTCGGTCCCTCGCCCCGAAGGCTTTGCGAGAGCGGTCTCGAAAGCTCCTCGAGGCCCGGCACGAAAGCTCCTCGAGGCCCGGCACTCGGCTCCGCGCCGCTCGAGGTCCCGGTCCCATGAGAGGTCGAGGGGCCGGTCGCGGAGCCGTCGTCATTCCTCGGGGTCTAAGTCTTCGTCCTCAGGTAAGGCGAAGCACAAGAGGTCTAAGAAGCGTCGCTCTAAGACCTCCCCTCGCCGGTCTAGCGACCCGGCCGAGGGTCCAGACGGTGCCGCCCCCGCGGCTTATGACAGTGGCGCTGCGCCGTCACGCCTGGCTGAGGACCACTGGTTTCTCGGGCGATGTCCAAAACACCCTTATGGACATGCCCTTTGATGGTATCCGCCTTTTTGGCAATAAGGCAGACGGAGCGCTTTAAGGACTCGCGGGCTACGGCCAAGTCCTTGGGCCTCTCCGCCTCGCGCCCTCCGCAGCAGTCTGGGCGCACCTTCCGTGGCCACGAAAGGGGCGAAAAGCAGTCACGTCCACTGCCCAGCCACCGGCCCGCGCAGCAAACGCCTTCCGCGCGGCAGAGGACGTGGCTCCTGCCGAGCGGGTCAAGTAACCAGCGAGCGGGTCAGGCCACCACCTCCGCCCCGTCCGCGGCCTCCAAACCCTCCTAGTCCGTCCTTTCCAGTCCACAGCACGCCAGTGAGGGCAGGGTTCGCCATCACCTTCCCCACTGGCGCACCATCACATCGGACAGGTGGGTTTTGGACATTGTCCGAAGGGGCTACTCCCTCCCCTTCGAGACTGCCCCTCCAGCCATGCCACCTCAGCACCACCGCATGTCGGGGGACCATTTGGCACTTCTTCGACAGGAAGTTGCGGCCCTCTTGGCCAAGGGGGCCATCGGCAGCGTTCCGACCCCAGAAGTAGGGTGTGGTTGTTATTCCCACTACTTTCTGGTGCCCAAAAGGACACGGAGGACATGCGTCCTATCTTGGACCTCCGGAACGTCAATCGCTTCCTCCCGGAAGGAGAAGTTCAAGATGCTCCACCCTAGCTCAGGTCTTGACTGCCCTCGACCCTGGAGACTGGATGGTAGCGTTGGACTTGCAGGACGCATATTTTCACATCCCCGTCGTGCCGGCCCACTGGCGTTACCTGCGGTTCACGGTAGGCCTCGAGCACTTTCAGTTCACCGTGCTTCCCTTTGGCCTTACCAGCGCCCCTCGGGTGTTCACGAAGGTGATGGCGGTGGTCGCAGCTCATCTGCGCAGGTCATGGGTTCCAGTCTTCCCCTACCTCGACGACTGGTTGCTGAAGGCGGGCTCGTCCCAAGCAGTCGTCTCCCACCTCCAGACTACGGCCGGACTCCTGCACTCGCTGGGGTTCTCCATCAATGTGCCGAAGTCGCACCTGGTTCCTTCTCCACAGCTCCTTTTCATCGGAGCGGTTCTGGACACAACGCAGTTTCGGGCCTATCCTCCCGAACAGCCAGTCCAGGATAGTCAGGCTATGATTCCGATCTTTCAGCCTCTATCCTGGGTTTCGGTACGGATGACCCTGAGGCTGCTGGGCCTCATGGCCTCCTGCATCCTGCTGGTCGATCATGCCAGATGGCATATGCGGGCTCTGCAGTGGGACCTGAAGTTCCAGTGGGCGCAGCATCAGGGGAACCTGTCCGATTACGTCCAGATGTCGGAGGGAACTGCACAACAGTTACAGTGGTGGCTCTCGAACCGGCAATGGGTCACAGGCAGATCCCTCTCCCTTCCCCAGCCAGAGAACACAGTTGTGACGGATGCGTCCCTTCTGGGATGGGGCGGTCACATGGGAGAGGCGGAGATCAGAGGCCTCTGGGCTCCGGCGGAGTCCCGGCTCCATATCAACCTTCTGGAGCTCCGGGCGATCCGACTTGCACTGAAGGCATTCCTTCCCGCTGTCAAGGGGAAGGTAGTGCAGGTGTTCACAGACAACACCACTGCCATGTGGTACTGCAACAAACAAGGCGGGGTGGTGTCGTGGACCCTTTGTCAGGAGGCTCTGCGTCTCTGGACATGGCTGGAACATCAGGGCATATTCCTGATGGTTCAACACCTGGCAGGTTCCCTGAACGCCAGGGCGGACGAACTCAGCCGCAGGTGCATGATGGATCTCGAATGGCGTCTTCACTCGGAGGTGGCGCAAGGACTCGTTCTACAGTGGGGAGAGCCTTGGTTAGATCTATTCGCCACCGAAGAGAGAACGCGCAATGTCAGCAGTTCTGCGCGTTGGAATTTCCAAGGCGGCACTCGCTCGGCGACGCTTTTCGTCGCGAGTGGAGTTGCGGTCTGTTGTACGCCTTTCCGCCTATACCACTTCTACCCAGAGTGTTGAAGAAGATTCGGCGCGACCGGGCCCAAGTCATTCTTGTGGCTCCGGACTGGGCTCAAAGAATTTGGTATCCCGAGCTACTCAGTATGAGCATCGATCCCCCGATCCGTCTGCCTCTTCGGGAGGATCTTCTGTCGCAGCAGCAGGGGACGGTCCTCCACCCGAACTTGTCCAGTCTCCACCTCCTTGCATGAAGATTGAGCGGCAGCAGTTGATTCCTTTCGACTTGCCTCCCAAAGTTTGTGATGTGATTCTGGCAGCCAGGCGTTCCTCCACTAAGGTGGTATACGCCTGCAGGTGGAACAAGTTTGTGGCATGGTGCACAGCAAAGGCTGTGAATCCCCTTTCTGCCCCTCTTTCTGAGGTTCTTCTGTTCCTTCTTTCTCTGGCCCAACAGGGTTCTGCCCTGGGTACCATCAAGGGCTACCTTTGTGCAATCTCGGCCTTCCTCAGGCTTCCTGATCAGACCTCCCTTTTCCAAGTCCCCTGTTGTTAACAGGTTTCTTAAAGGCATTACACACCTCTTCCCTCCTGTTCCGTTTGTGATGCCTCAGTGGGACTTGAACTTGGTTCTTACCTTTTTAATGTGCGCTCCCTTTGAGCCTCTCCATAACTGTCCTCTTCGTCTTCTCACTCTGAAGACAGCCTTTCTGGTGGCTATCACCTCCGCTCGGCGGGTCAGTGAGCTCCAGGCTCTTTCTTGCAAGCCCCCCTTTCTGTCTGTCCATCCAGACAAGGTTGTTCTTAGGACGCGTCCGTCCTTCTTGCCAAAGGTGGTTACTGCCTTCCACATTGGGCAGACAATCACTTTGCCCACCTTCTTTCCGCCTCCGCATCCTTCCAGAGAGGAAGAGAGGCTCCACCGTCTGGACCCAAAACGTGCGATTTCTTTCCATTTGAACCTCACACAACAGTTCCGGGTGGACGACCAGCTCTTTGTTGGCTATGTGGGCGCAAAAAAGGTCGGGCGGTACACAAGCAGACCATCTCCCGCTGGGTTGTCTTGTGTATCAAGGCCTGCTATTCTTTGGCTAAGAAGGAGCCCCCTGTTGGGCTACGTGCCCATTCCACCAGGGCGACAGCCGCCACCACGGCTTTGGGACGTGGTGTCCCATTGCAGGACATTTGTCAGGCAGCTACGTGGGCCTCGCTGCACACATTTACCAAGCATTACTGCCTTGACAGCCAAGTCCGGAGAGACGGCTTCTTTGGCCGTTCTGTTCTCCGAGACTTCCTCGTCTGATCTTGTTCGCAGACCCACCACCGGGGTTGGTATTGCTGGGGTATCTATTCTAAGGTAAGGAATCTGTCACTAACGTGTCTCTTTCAGATGCACAAGTTACTAACTTGTGTAACGATATATCTGTAAGAGACAGTAGTTAGTGACAGATTCCTACCGCCCACCCATCCTCCCCGTTCTGCGAACTGATTTCTAGGGTTAAGGTCATCCCTTTCAGGGCCCTAGTTTTCAGACACCAGTGTCAGTTTCTTGCATGGGTCTGCGTTTCTGGCGCGGAAAGTCGTGTACAGAACTGACGCCAGCACGCATGGGCGGCGTCTAAGTACTGGCCGCGACGTCATCCCGGCGATCACGACGACGGACGCGGAGCCGCACAACGCCGCCTACCGACGCGCAGGGGTACTGCTACGCAAAACTTTCCGGATCCAGCCTGACGCCTGGGGATATGCTAAGGTAAGGAATCTGTCACTAACTACTGCCTCTTACAGATATATCGTTACACAAGTTAGTAACTTGTGCTTTAGTTCCATATTCCCAGAGCATTTTCATTATGTGTCAAACTTCTATAAGGTTTCTTAACTCCCACAACTCTAAACAGAAGTATTGACTGAGCTGTTCTTCACACCTTCTGGTTTGCTTGAAAATGCACCATTTGCCCACTCTTTCTCCAAAATTTTCTCGGGGGGAGAACCCCCCCCCCCCCGAACCACCCATAGGTGGTTCAGGCTCGCTCACTACAGTGAAGTACGACAATTGTTTTACGCCCACCACTTTCAAATGTCACCAGCCACCCACTGTAATCCTGCGTCTGGCAGGCGATAAATTGGCAAATCCTTCAGGTGCCCAAGTGGGAAAATAGCCGATTTGGCACTATTCACTCATAATCCCGAGAATTCAGAGAACTCCCGGAGAACATTAAGCAGGAGGGGGCCCGAAATGTCCAGTTGACGCAGATAAACCATAGCATCATCTGCATACAGAGACCACATGCATTGTAGCACCGACCTGCACCCCCCAAGTGTGCAATACCTAACAGAGACAAGCCAGCCACTCCACCAGGGCGAAGATCAAGGGTGATAGTGGGCACCCCTGGCGCATACCCCTCTGCAACAGGATTTCCAACGAAATGTCTCGCCTAGTCTGCACCCTTGCCGTCTGTCCGTTATAAAGTAGCTTGACCCACCGAATGAAATCTGGACCTTGACCCATCCTGTCCAAAACTCACCAGATATAATTCCAGCGTACGAAGTAAAAAGCCTATTCTATATCTAAGACGGCAAGTGCATAGGGTTTGTTTTCCAATTCAGGGGCATGCAGGACATGGGCCAATCGACATGGGTTCAGTAGCATATTCCGATGCGGTATCAATCCCGATTGGTCTGTGTGGGCCAGGCTGGGAAGACAGGGGCAGCAATCTGGCTGCGAGAACATGGCTGAGAGGTCTCTGATCCACATTCAGCATTGAGTACGGATGGTACGAGCCCGCCCCAAGGGGATCTTTGCCGGGTTTCGGTGTTAGAACTATATATCATCAAGTTCAGGATGTACCCATTTTTTAACGCCTCGGCATAGACAAGTAGCTATCTGTCTACCAGAGTCCCAGAGAAGGCCTTATAAAATTCTGCTGGGAACCGGCACTCCTCTAACACCACACCAACCCCTCCCTACCCGGATTTGGCCATTTACAGAGTCGTCACCACCCCCAACAATTCCAGTCGAGTCAACTGTGCTCCCAGGTGGTCTCGATCTTCCATGGGGAGGCACTGAAGCACCAGTCCTCCCAGATACCCCGGAAGCAGGTGCTCCTCCGTCGGTTTGGTTTATAGGTCACGTAATTGGGCCGCAAAGACGTCGTTTATCACTTGTTGGGTATGCACAATTTGACCCCGCACATCTTGGAGCATGAAAATTGTCTGTGGCAAATTTTCCAATCTTATCAGGCGCACCAGGATCCGGCATGCCTTTTCTCTCTCCAAATACCTTCTCCCTCTCCATATACCACCTTCTCGGACCGGTATGTTGAATATGATTTTCCAGTCGGTCCCAAATTTCACAGAACTTATGACGTTCCTTTTCCCAGTCCTGCAGTGCTGCTGGATCACGGAAAGCGCCAACTGGAGCACCTCCAGTGCATCCTCCTTATGCGTTAGATCATCTTCCGAGTGCAGCGTATACCGACCATAGATGCCATGCAAACCCCACGGAGCACCACCTTCATGGCGTCCCATTCTGTCGCCCTGCTATAAGTACTGTCCCAGTTATGTTCAAAGTAATTGGTCAGCTTCCAAGAGCGTATCCCGAAACACCTGATCAGTCAGTGTCTCCGGATGCAGTCTCCATAGTGGGACCCTCGGTACTCGAGTATGTAAGCAATAGGGGCGAGTGGTTCGATATATATAGCGGGCCAAATATTGCACATCAACCACTCTGTGTATAGCTTCTACGTGGACAATGAAGTAGTCAAGCCGGCTATGTGCATGAGCTGCTGGGGTATAACACGAATTGGCATATGTGTGTGTTGGTGTCGTTATCTCCATATATCGTAAGCCCCAAACTGCCAGAGTCTGGGACAACGCCAATGTCATGCAAGGTTTTGTGTCCTGTTTCAGCGGCGATCTATCCATCTGACCATCAAGGATACAATTTAAGTCGCCAGCTAGTACCACCTTCCGGGCCAAAGATACCTGAGCCATCGCCAGCAGAGTACAAAAGAAAGCCCCATAATTAAAATTGGGAACATAGATATTTATGAAACATAACTCATGGGCCTTCATGCAAGTTATGTTGGTGCTGTTTCATGACATGCATCCCCTGTGGTGCACCCTGGGATCCCATGACCTTTTGGGACCTCCAACAGGACAGACGCTTGCAGGTTCTTCCCCAGGGCCAGCTGACCCCTGGCAAGCCCCTCAAGGCTCCCTTCTGATTCCATCAGGCACAGCGTCTGCACCAAAGGCCCTACTAGTAGCTCTTTCTCTGGCGTTATTTCGGGTGCCATCTTGGAGGCTGCCGCAGGCTTCGGAGCCTATACAGAAGACCAAAGCCATCTTGAGTGCCCAAGAAGGCAGGCACAGAGGCTTGTGGAGTAAGTCCAGTATAGGGAAGAGTCTCAATACAGGGCTCTGCCTGGAGACTAATATTACTGATGGTTCGAGGGATGATATTTTCATTGCAGACTTTGATCACGTTCAGATGCCGGATATCACTGGGGCATGATGATGATGACAGTAGCAAGGTGGTCAGCTTATTTTATCCTACTAGTACCAATGCTGCAGACCACCTGGACCTTCAAAACACCAGTTGGCTGGATACCTCGACAGAAGCGGAGTTTGAGTGCTCTTCTGGGCAACCATCTGCCTTCATTTACAGCAGTCCTGAAGAAGGCTCCCATGAAGGAGAACAAGGCCAGTTTCCTTAAGTAGATTCTCCAGCCAGCCTCCTCATCTTCAAAACCCTTCCTCTCATTCAGTGAGGCACTGATGCAGCCTATTTTGGCTGCTTGTGGTAGACTATCTATTACTACTGCAGTGAGTCTTCAAGTTGTGCCCCATGACTGGCTGGTGTCGGGATACCTAGCTGTCTCTTGGCTTACTCTTACCGTGAAAGCCTTGTAGTGCATCCTCTTGCACTAAGCAGAACCCAGGGTCCCTTCGCAATGTGCCTCCTGAAATAGAGGCCATAGAGAAAAATAGTTTTTGCTTTAGGGAGGCTGGTCTTCAGTACACCATTGTGACCTGCCTCTTGGCTAAGCATCCCCATGCACTCTGGGAGATTACACAGATGGTTATGCCTCACCTGTCAGACCATCTTCAGGACTTAATTTGCCTAGTTTGTTCTAGATGTGCAGGACGTGGCAAAGATGATGTAGTGGGCACGCCTAATAAACTGTGGACTCGGTGGCAAGGTCAGCGGGCTCTTGAGTAGCCATCCAATGTCATTCCTGGCTCCGTGAAACAGGATTCTCAATGAATGTACAGGTAAACTTGATGGATATGCTCTTTGATGGCTCTCACCTCATTGGCGATTTTAATGCAGTCTTAAACTCTGACCTGGATGGTTCCGGTCCGCCACCATTTCTAGAAACACTGGGGCATGCCACCTTGCCGATTGGACCGCTGCCTGGGGCCTATGCGATGCCTGGAGCTCCTGGCACCCTCACCTCCTCCAATTTACCCACACCTCGTCTGCTCCCCACACTCACTCATGCATAGACCTCTTTCTCTGGCCCGCCACCGACTGCCCATCAGTGACTCACAGTGCTATTTTACCGTGGGGTGTTTCTGACCATCACCTGATCCAGCTCCGCATTGGGCACTCTCCTCTGGGGGGTACGTCCTATGTGGTACATTAACGCCTGGTATTTCCAAGACAAGACATTTGCTAAAGCACTGCAAACCGAGCTGGGTGCATTCTTTCGTGACAATGAGGGGTCGGTTTCCCGCATGGGCTCCCCTTGGGCTGCCAGTAAAGCAACCCTTCGTGGGTTTGCTAAGCACCTGACCTGGACACGGGAACGTGATGTCTTCTCTCCTTGTCCAGCTAGAGGCCCGCGCACTGCACCTGGAGCGGACCCCAGATGAGGCTGTCTCCCATCAATTGCACTTCGTCCAGGAAGATATTAGTTTCCACTCCCTGGAGGCGGCTAAACTTCTTTGGCGAGCCTCCTCAGCTAAAATATTTGCTTGGGGGGACAAGAATGGAAAGCTGCTAATTGGCTAGCTTCCCATCATCAGGAGAATCGGATTATCCCAGAGGTGGTGGATGATTCGGGCTGTTTGCGCCGATCTCTTTCGGAGATCGCACATACTTTTGCCCGGTACTACGAGAGGCGGGGCCCAGCGGAGCTTCAATCTTTTCTAGACTCATTCCCTCTCACCAATCTTTCTCCAGTGGACTCTCGTGCACTGGATGAACCCCTAACCGTGGAGGAAATTGGGGACACAATCTCTGGCCTGGCCTCTGGGAAGACCCCCTGCCTGGATAGATTCCCCATGGAATACTACAAGGCGTTCTGGGTTCTTCTCCTCCCTCGGCTGCTGGCATTGTACGAGGAAGTGAACCAGACTGGCTCGTTCCTCGATGGTCTAGATACTGCCACGATAATAGTAATAGCTAAAACCCGCCTGCCCTCCTCGTCCTGTACCAATTACGGGCCTATATCACTGCTCAATTGTGAATCAAAAATCTTCGCCATGGTATTGGCGAATCGATTAAAAAGGGTGCTGCCAACGCTGGTGCACCCGGATCAATGCAGCTTTATGCCCTCCCGGAGCATCAGACACTGCATCCGTCGACTCCATGCGGCCCTAGCCCAATGTCATCGTCTGCCCTCAAGTCTAGCCTTACTACTCGTTGATTTTGAAAAGGCGTTCGTTATGGTGTACTGGGCCTTCCTACAGGAGGTGCTGGTCCATGAGGGCTTCTGCCAGCGCTTCCGCGACTTGGTCCGTGGTCTTTACTCCCACCCCATGGCCCATGTGCGTATCAGTGGTGTTCTTTTGGATCCCTTTCCTATAATGCGGGGCACTAAGCAGGGGTGCCCCCTTTCCCCCCTTCTCTTTGCCCTGGCTATGGAGCCCTTGGTCCAACTTATCCGGACTGACTCGCAATACCAGGGCTGGGACTAGGGTGGGGGGCACAGGGACTGCATTGCGCTATATGCAGGTGACGTCCTCCTTTATCTTGCAAAGCTAGCGGAAAGCGGCCCCTCATGCCTCGAATTGCTGGATGCTGTTGGGAAGGCTTCCGGCTTGAAGATGAACCATCCAGAATCTGTGCTGGTTCCACTGGCCGCATCTAGGGATTGCTTTGACTGGCAGACCTCCATTCCCATCCGTAGGATTAGTTTTAAATATTTGGGTCGCGCTTCATCCCGAACTCACTTGGGCCCTCAACCTGCAACCCCTACTTAAGAAAGCGAAGGTGGATTTGACAAAATGGTATATCCTTCCCTTAATGTCCTAGGCCGCTTGCCACTTTATAAGATGCTAGTCCTGCCACGTTTTCTGTATATCTTCCAAAATCTTCCACTGCTGTTGTCCCAGTCATGGTTTCAGGAGCTGGATGGGGCCGCGCTGTCCTTCTTGTGGCAGGCGCGCGGGCCTGTCTGGCCTTTTTCCACTGTCAATGGAGCCCGTTCGTCGGCGGTTTGGGTATGTCCCATATGTATTTGTATTATTTGTCCTATAACTTCCTAGTTATACGTGACTGGTTCAACGGGGGCTGGTCGGACCCAGCCTACCGCCTGGAGCTCTCTTCTCTTTGCTTTCCTCACCTGCAGGCTATGCTCTACAGTTTCCCAATTTCCACTTCCATGCCTCAGGTGACCCGGGTGGTACTGATGGCATGGAGAGCGGCACTTTGTCATGTGCAGTGGGAGGGTAGACTTACTCAACACACCCTTCTGTGTCACGGCACATGGTTTAGGCAGGTGGCCACGTTGGGTGGTTTTAGGGCCTGGGACCTCATTGGAATCTCATAATTATAGGACGTCTGGTAGGGGACACACATACGGTCTTTCTTGGACCTCCCGCAATGGTATACAATGGCGCGCATACTCAATTTTACAGTCCTCTCCAGATTAGGCATGCTCTTCGTGCACATGTTCACACCGACAAACCCCTCCCTGAATTTTACCCTCTGGAGGCCAATTTCCTTATGGGTGACATTGGCCGTAGAAGTGTTTCTCAGATTTACTGCACCCATCGTTATCAACTCGCCTGGCTCCCTTGATCACCTAAAATCTCGGTGGGAGGGTTGGGTGGGGCCCTTCGATGACGACGATTGGCGAGACGCCCTGATGGCCCCTTATGTGCTTACAATCTCCTCCAGACTACGATTAGTACAGACATACTATCTCTATGCTGCTTTTCTCCCCCACACACGCTTACACCGAGCGGGCCTTCGCCCTCAGGCTGCTTGCCCGTGCTGTGAGGTTGATCCAGCAGACTTCTTCCATATGGTGTGGACGTGCATGAAGATACATCGCTATTGGTCGGCAGTGACTAGATACTTCTCTGATGTTTTGGGATGGGAGGTTCCTCTTTCCGCCCTTTTGATTCTTCTTGGGGTACTGGAGGGGGTCGATGGTACACGTGCTGAGAAGGCACTCCTGGGCACTGCCCCCCTGATTGCAAAGCGCGACATAGCTGCAAAGTGGTTGAGTCCTATCCCTCCAACCATCACTCAATGGAGGTGGGGTGTGGACTGGTGCGCCCAGCAGGAACGGGTGCTCTTTGAATCACGGGGTTGCCCCCAGAAACACCGGCGGGTGTGGGGGGAAATGGTTGGGTCATCTACTGTAATTTGATTGTTGCTTGAGGCCCTGGATCAGTGTGAACAGTGTCCGCTTATACGTATAATTGTGCTGTCATTCCCTGTGAGCATGGTGTGTTCTTTCATAATGCATGCTTCAAGTGCCGTACTAGCATGTTTCCGCATGGCCAACTCCTTTGGCCTTAAAATTCAATAAAGTTTGTTTATCAAAAAAATAAGGATGTACGACAGCTCGTTCTCTGGGCCTGGCTTTATCTGTGCGCCAGTTTCAGTGGCAGTACCATAAGTTTTGACTACTCAGTGGGGGTGTATGTATTTTCACCATCCACCAGCAGCCAAACCAATTTCTCTGTCAGTACAGCCAGCACAGCGGATCCTGGGGCTATCAAGGTAGACAGCAGTTGTCCTTTCCCTCCTCCACACACAAAAATGGCTTTAGTTTCCCCCTCAAGGGTACACACACGTCCTGTGGTAGAGAGGGTATCACACCATGTAAATGCTTGGCAAGACGTTACTTCAGACCAGTGAGTCCTACAAATCATACCAAAAGGTTATGCCTTCCTTTTCCAGCAGTTTCCTCTCCTCATCCCTCCCATCCTCTCAGCCAAGTCAGAAAATCACTCTTATATTCTGCAGTAGAAGATCTTCACTCTTCTAAGCAAAGGAGGAATGGAGTTAGTCCCATAACAAGAGATTAGACAGCAGACTTCTCCTCATTCTCGTCTACGGTGTTCTGAAAATATTTCTTTGCAAGGAGAAATTCAAGATGCTGTCATTTGCAGAAGGTTTGCCTCGACTGCAGTGAGTTGCCCATTTGCCCACCACTGTCAGGAGAACCCAGCTTTCTCTTAGCTGAGCTTTCCCCTGAAAGTCTTATAGTGCAGACATTGTTCTACACTGTGCAGTACCCAAAGTCCTTACCAAATTCACCGCCTGACAAGGAGTCAAAAAAGGTAGACGCCATGGGTAAAAAGATGTTTTCTTTATGGAGCCTGTCCCCTCCAGTCCACCAATGTGAGCTGCCTCTTGGGTAGGTTCTTTCAGAGATACCACAGATAGTCATGCCTAACTTACTTGCCTAGAGTGTTTTGGATGTGCAGGATGTGACAAAGCCATTCTTGTGGGCAGGCGTAGACACTGCGGACTTAGTTTGCAAGGTCAATGGGCTCCTCATTAGCCATCTGATGTTATGTCTGGTGCTGCTGTACAGGATTCTTGGGGCATAGGCAGGCAAATTTGATGGACATATAAAACTTGTGTTCTTCCAACCCACGCAAAAGGCGCTACATTAGATTGGATCATCTCCAAAGAAAACTCTGTGGATTCAATAACTATTGTCCCTTGCAACTGGTCAGATCACCACATCATTACCTTCCAAATTACATCCATAAAGAAGAAAATAACTTCACAATCAGTCAAACCTAAGCAATGGGTTAGAGATACTAAAGGCATGAACATTGAGATGCTAACAGCACGTTGCGAGAACGAACTTCAACCTCCTCCTGAATTGGTGGACGTCTGCGAGCTTACGGATCATTACAACCGTACGATGTCTAAAATAATCGATAACATAGCCCCTTTAAAACTCAAAAGAATACAAGATAAAGATAAAAACCCATGGTTCAACGGTTCTCTTAATAAAGAAAGATGGAAACTCAGACTAACAGAAAGGAAATGGAGACAACACCCATCATCCCCACTTCTAAAACAGCTAAGAAAGACCAGGAAAGCCTACAATAAAGCGTACTACAATCAAAAAAATACTTTTTTTAGAATTGAACTTGATAACGCAAAGAATAGACCGAGAAAACTCTTCGATCTACTAAAGGATCAATCTAACAAATTGGCAAAATCCTCTCACCTAACTGCCCAATCGGTTTTGAGCTATGAAGACTTTGCATCATTCTTTACAGCTAAAGCCAGCTCCTTGGAGAGAGAACTCAAGGATACCGCTGACAAACTAGTGTCTCAAAAGAGTACTCAAGCGGAGCAGCCAGCCCAACCTGCACAAACAGTGCCCAAAAATAATGCCCATTTGTCAATCTTCAAACTATATGATCAGGAAGACATTGCCAAATCTTACTGACTGGCTAAAGCCTTTTTTCATGAGTAAACTCCTCCTTTAACTAACAGTGGTAAACTCTTGGCTCATTTCAAGACCTTCAGACAATTCTTGATCTACTTTCAGCTGTTCTAGTAGATGACAGTAAACAGGTTGATAGTCCTGCTAATCTCAGAGCTATGACTCATCGAGTCATACCTATTGGCTTCAATCAGCTCTGTTGGTTATTTTAAGTCTCTTGCAAGATTACATGGACGATGGCTAATGAAAGGTACCTCTTTCAAGCCACAGGGGTATGTCTCTAGACTTGTAACATTGTATCCAGTTGTTGACTCCTCGTTTTCTTTAAGAAGGGTATTTAATTTTAAATGTAAGTAGGTCATGACGTACTTCTGTTGACGCCTAGTTAGACTTAATATGTATATGATTTGTAAATTTTTAGAAGGTGCCACTGTTAGATAAAACTTATACCTGGCTGTAGGCTTCAAGGACTCGTACATTGTAAGAAACGGAATGCTGTTGAATTGTAAAGCGCTCTGACACCCAGGATTGGGTCATGTTCGCGCTATAAAAACGCTGAATAAATAAAAATAAATAAAGATTGGTGACCCTTGCTGGGCTACCGAAAGCTAGTTTGGCTCCGCTTAGAGCCACTCTGAACTCTTCGGCCAGACGCATCACTGGCTCCAGAAAACATGACCACATCACGCCAGACCTAATTCAGCTAAACTGGCTGACAATTTAAGCTAGGATCCGGTTCAAGATAGCTTGCCTGACGCACAAAGCTATTCATTACAATACCCCGTTTACCTGGCAAAAAAACTCAAGCTATCTGGCTCGAGTCGGAACTTAAGCTCTAGCACCCTTTTATTGAAACCTCCCAAATTCAATAAGAAAAGAACTTACAATCGTGCTTTCTCTGGTCTTTTTCCAAGAATATGGAACGCTCTTCCTCCCGAGATCAGGTCCAACCAATCTACTGCCTCTTTCAAAAAACATGTCAAATGGCTACTCCTGCATGACCAGCAACAGCATTAACCAGCAAACCATCTCAATCTACTTCTTTCTCTGGTCTGCATATGCTTTTTACTATGTTGTTTCATTTGGTATTCTGTTTCTTCTCACTGGTCCTTTTGATCTACTTTGACCTGCTGAAACTTTACATGTCCCACTAGTTTGGCCGACTCCCCTTGCCCCCCTTTGACCTTGTGTGTTCCCCCCTTTGACCTTGTGGTTGTTAAATTATCTCATTTGTTCCATTTTGTTGTTGTACTCTTACTTACGCCACTTTGTACAGCTCTCTGATACCCGTATGGGTCATGTTCGCTCTTTATAAAACTTTTCAAATAAATACCGAAAAATGGATGCTTCTGGCTTGTACTGGACCTCTCTCCACTGAATGCCTTTTTGATGAAAGACAAATTCAAAATAGCTGGTCATCTTGGACTTGCAGTATGCGTATTCTCATATACCCGTTATGCAGTCCCATCGGCGTTATTTCTGCTTCACAGTGGGGTTGAAGCATTTCCAATTTTCTCTGCTCCCCTTTGGCCTTACCTCAGCCTCTGAGGTATTCACGAAAGTGATGGCAGTGGTCGCTGTCCATATTTGAATGTTGGGGAACAATTTTCCTGTACCTCAACAACAGGCTGCTCAAATGCATCAATTCTGCATTGGGAGAGTCACTTGGGGGAGGTGCAGATTACAGGCCTATAGTGTCCGGTGGACAGCCAGCCCAATTTCAGTCTTCTAGACCTTCTTGCCATCCACCAAGGGGAGGCTGACACAGGTCCTCATGGACAACACAACCACCATGTGGTACTTGCAACAAGCAGGGGAGTGTGGTGTCCTGGGTCCTGGTCCAGGAAGGTCCTATGTCTCTGGAGGTGGCTGGTCCAGTAGAACATCTTTCTGTTATCCAGTCATCTAGCAGGATCTATGAATATCAGGGCAGATGAGCTGGGAAAACTTCAGCTGGTGGATCACAAGTAGCATCTCAATTCTGGGTGGCAAGGGACATCTTCAATCAGCGGGGCATGCCGTTTTTCACCACAATTGAGAATGTGCAGTGTCAAAACTACTGAGTGCTGGACTCCATGCGGCCCTAGCCCAATGTCATCGTCTGCCCTCAAGTCTAGTCTTACTACTCGTTGATTTTGAAAAGGCGTTCGTTATGGTGTACTGGGCCTTCCTACAGGAGGTGCTGGTCCATGAGGGCTTCTGCCAGCGCATAATGCGGGGCACTAAGCAGGGGTGCCCCCTTTCCCCCCTTCTCTTTGCCCTGGCTATGGAGCCCTTGGTCCAACTTATCCGGACTGACTCGCAATACCAGGGCTGGGCCTAGGGTGGGGGGCACAGGGACTGCATTGCGCTATATGCAGGTGACGTCCTCCTTTATCTTGCAAAGCTAGCGGAAAGCGGCCCCCCATGCCTCGAATTGCTGGATGCTGTTGGGAAGGCTTCCGGCTTGAAGATGAACCATCCAGAATCTGTGCTGGTTCCACTGGCCGCATCTAGGGATTGCTTTGACTGGCAGACCTCCATTCCCATCCGTAGGATTAGTTTTAAATATTTGGGTCGCGCTTCATCCCGAACTCACTTGGGCCCTCAACCTGCAACCCCTACTTAAGAAAGCGAAGGTGGATTTGACAAAATGGTATATCCTTCCCTTAATGTCCTAGGCCGCTTGCCACTTTATAAGATGCTAGTCCTGCCACGTTTTCTGTATATCTTCCAAAATCTTCCACTGCTGTTGTCCCAGTCATGGTTTCAGGAGCTGGATGGAGGCCGCGCTGTCCTTCTTGTGGCAGGCGCGCGGGCCTGTCTGGCCTTTTTCCACTGTCAATGGAGCCCGTTCGTCGGCGGTTTGGGTATGTCCCATATGTATTTGTATTATTTGTCCTATAACTTCCTAGTTATACGTGACTGGTTCAACGGGGGCTGGTCGGACCCAGCCTACCGCCTGGAGCTCTCTTCTCTTTGCTTTCCTCACCTGAAGGCTATGCTCTACAGTTTCCCAATTTCCACTTCCATGCCTCAGGTGACCCGGGTGGTACTGATGGCATGGAGAGCGGCACTTTGTCATGTGCAGTGGGAGGGTAGACTTACTCAACACACCCTTCTGTGTCACGGCACATGGTTTAGGCAGGTGGCCACGTTGGGTGGTTTTAGGGCCTGGGACCTCATTGGAATCTCATAATTATAGGACGTCTGGTAGGGGACACACATACGGTCTTTCTTGGACCTCCCGCAATGGTATACAATGGCGCATACTCAATTTTACAGTCCTCTCCAGATTAGGCATGCTCTTCGTGCACATGTTCACACCGACAAACCCCTCCCTGAATTTTACCCTCTGGAGGCCAATTTCCTTATGGGTGACAATGGCCGTAGAAGTGTTTCTCAGATTTACTGCACCCATCGTTATCAACTCGCCTGGCTCCCTTGATCACCTAAAATCTCGGTGGGAGGGTTGGGTGGGGCCCTTCGATGACGACGATTGGCGAGACGCCCTGATGGCCCCTTATGTGCTTACAATCTCCTCCAGACTACGATTAGTACAGACATACTATCTCTATGCTGCTTTTCTCCCCCACACACGCTTACACCGAGCGGGCCTTCGCCCTCAGGCTGCTTGCCTGTGCTGTGAGGTTGATCCAGCAGACTTCTTCCATATGGTGTGGACGTGCATGAAGATACATCGCTATTGGTCGGCAGTGACTAGATACTTCTCTGATGTTTTGGGATGGGAGGTTCCTCTTTCCCCCCTTTTGATTCTTCTTGGGGTACTGGAGGGGGTCGATGGTACACGTGCTGAGAAGGCACTCCTGGGCACTGCCCCCCTGATTGCAAAGCGTGACATAGCTGCAAAGTGGTTGAGTCCTATCCCTCCAACTATCACTCAATGGAGGTGGGGTGTGGACTGGTGCGCCCAGCAGGAACGGGTGCTCTTTGAATCACGGCGTTGCCCCCAGAAACACTGGCGGGTGTGGGGGGAAATGGTTGGGTCATCTACTGTAATTTGATTGTTGCTTGAGGCCCTGGATCAGTGTGAACAGTGTCCGCTTATACGTATAATTGTGCTGTCATTCCCTGTGAGCATGGTGTGTTCTTTCATAATGCATGCTTCAAGTGCCGTACTAGCATGTTTCCGCATGGCCAACTCCTTTGGCCTTAAAATTCAATAAAGTTTGTTTATCAAAAAAATAAGGATGTACGACAGCTCGTTCTCTGGGCCTGGCTTTATCTGTGCGCCAGTTTCAGTGGCAGTACCATAAGTTTTGACTACTCAGTGGGGGTGTATGTATTTTCACCATCCACCAGCAGCCAAACCAATTTCTCTGTCAGTACAGCCAGCACAGCGGATCCTGGGGCTATCAAGGTAGACAGGAATGTATGACATTACAACGCATGCTTTTACATCGCATGCTATTACAGTGCAGGTTTTACAACGCATACCATTACATCGCATTGCGCTGGGGGGCGCTGGACACAGGAGTAGTTTAATTTACTATTCCAACTCCAGCCTACGTACTGTAGGGAAGGTGTTGGATAGTAAATTAAACTATTGCTTGTCCTGTGGCGCCCCCCAGCGCAATGCCATGTAATGGTTTGCGTTGTAAAACTTGCGTTGTAATGGCATGCGATGTAATGCCCGCGTTGTAATGGCTGTTTCCCGGTAGACAGCAGTTGTCCTTTCCCTCCTCCACACACAAAAATGGCTTTAGTTTCCCCCTCAAGGGAACACACACGTCCTGTGGTAGAGAGGGTATCACACCATGTAAATGCTTGGCAAGACGTCACTTCAGACCAGTGAGTCCTACAAATCATACCAAAAGGTTATGCCTTCCTTTTCCAGCAGTTTCCTCTCCTCATCCCTCCCATCCTCTCAGCCAAGTCAGAAAATCACTCTTATATTCTGCAGTAGAAGATCTTCACTCTTCTAAGCAAAGGAGGAATGGAGTTAGTCCCATAACAAGAGATTAGACAGCAGACTTCTCCTCATTCTCGTCTACGGTGTTCTGAAAATATTTCTTTGCAAGGAGAAATTCAAGATGCTGTCATTTGCAGAAGGTTTGCCTCGACTGCAGTGAGTTGCCCATTTGCCCACCACTGTCAGGAGAACCCAGCTTTCTCTTAGCTGAGCTTTCCCCTGAAAGTCTTATAGTGCAGACATTGTTCTACACTGTGCAGTACCCAAAGTCCTTACCAAATTCACCGCCTGACAAGGAGTCAAAAAGGTAGACGCCATGGGTAAAAAGATGTTTTCTTTATGGAGCCTGTCCCCTCCAGTCCACCAATGTGAGCTGCCTCTTGGGTAGGTTCTTTCAGAGATACCACAGATAGTCATGCCTAACTTACTTGCCTAGAGTGTTTTGGATGTGCAGGATGTGACAAAGCCATTCTTGTGGGCAGGCGTAGACACTGCGGACTTAGTTTGCAAGGTCAATGGGCTCCTCATTAGCCATCTGATGTTATGTCTGGTGCTGCTGTACAGGATTCTTGGGGCATAGGCAGGCAAATTTGATGGACATATAAAATGGCTCTTGCATCTTTGATGAGAAAGCTAATTTGGCTCCTGGACACTTTAAACAGGGGAACACTATGTCTCATTGTTTGAGACATACTTTTCCTGCATGTTAGTTTCACAGGCAGCACCTGAAGATCAAGGGGTATGTTATTTTACTAGCATCAGTCCTCAAGCAGTCCAGGAGTAGCCAAAGCAATTTGTGTTAGTACAGGGGAAACAGCAGTTCAACACCAGTCCTCCACTTCCTCTTCCCCTACTTCATCTGGAAAACCACTTTAGTTTCCCATCAAGGGAAAAACACGTCCTGTGGTAGTGATGGTATCTGTTGCAAAGTCATCCTGTGCACTGGGCACCTCCCAACTTTTTGCTGACTGGTACTGGTGGTAACTGACTCTGACTGACCCTGGGCTCTGCCTAACCAGGCCCAGGGCCAGTGCTATCCTGAAGACACACGTAGAATACAGTGAAAACACCTACATACACTAGGGTACACTATGGGTTAGGGTACCCCTGTGATTGGTATGGCCTCCCCTATAAGGCCCTAGTACATATAGGGCAGGGGGATTGAAACTACCTTTAAGCCCCTAGTATAGAATAGCGCATGGCAGTTTAGAAGCCAGCAGCCTTTTCTACACTTACATGTGTGCCCTGCTGGAGCCTGAGGTCAGTTTAAAATCAGCCCTGTGTTGCAGGACTGCTTTTAAAATGCAAATTGTGCCCAAACTCGACTTTTGTGTTTGGGGCACTTAAAATTAATAAACTACAATGTTTGGGCATGGTAGGTACCCCCAGGGTATCCCCTAGGTGTTCCAGGGGTGGGGGTCAGGTACTTGTAAGGAGAATCCTTATAAAAAGGTTTTTAAATGCCCTGGGGTTAGTGAAATTACACATTTCACTCCCCACATTGTAGTAAAGTGCTTCCCAAAATCGACTTTTGTGTTAGGAGCACTGTGAAATGAGGATCTGCAATATTTTGCTATATTCAGAACCCCTAAAGTCTTTCCTAGGTGTTCCAGGGGTGGGGGTTCCTGTAGGTACAAGCAGGGTCCTTATAAAACCTATTTTGTAGGCCCTCGTATTGGAGAAATTGTCCAGTTCATTTTTCCATTGCAGATCCCCAGTCCATAGCTTAACATTGGAAAAGGTTATTAGTTAAACTCGGATTAAAGGACTCAGTAGAATGGTAATGATAAATCCAACAATATGGTATTGTTGAATTTATTCTAAAATGTACAGACAAGAAGTTATAAGATTTATGTTTTTGTCTGTAAGCCAAAATTCAACCCTGTACTGCTCTGATTGGTCAGAGATAAGTGGGTGAGCCTGCCTGCTTTGAAGAGGTGATAAATGACCCCTAGGGTTAGGAAGCCTCCCGGGGAGGAGAGGTAAAGACATCAGTTTCATTTACAACTCTCCTCTTTGACCCAAGGCAGATGCTAGGCTTAAGAAAGGAATGAGCAGATGCAAGGGGGAGAGACTATGGAGATTAGCCATCCTAGGGGTGTGTTTAGCCAGCTTTTCTCTCCCTGCTATAAATTCTGACATATTGAATTTTGGAAGAATAGTGGTTTCTGGGTTAGCATTTTGCCACACTCTGCAGGAAGTGGTCAGACCTTTGGGTGGAACCCTGCAGCCCATTGGACAAGACTGACCTCCTGCTTGAGCCAGAGAAGTTGGAATTAGTATCTGAGAAGGGCAGAGCCCCTCAGATCTGCTGCTTGAAACTTAAGAGAATCAGAAGGGTCTAAGCTGAAGAGTTTGATGTGCATTTCCAAAGGCCTGCTCTATGAAGATTGCGCCTTTTGCACCATCTGAAACTACAGCCCTGTGGATCAAACCTGCTTCAAAAGGACTAAAGAGTGGACTACCTGCAAGCTACAGGTTAACAGAGCTCACCTGGACCATCACCACAAACAATCCCCAGCCTGGAGTACTACCAGTGGATTTGTAAGGGTTTTGTCAAAGTGGAATGTGGGAATTGAAGTCTCACACTTTCAAGGACCCTCTTGGAGATTCCAGAACCTTGTATTGTGTGTGGGATACTTTGGGACCCGCAAGAAGAAATTCAGGAAGGAGTTCTAACAGGACCCAGCCTGCTGGAGGGGGCTGCACAAGACTGGTGAGAGATCCTCCAGAACAATTGCTAAATGTGAATGTGTCCCTGTCAGAGGCAACAAAATAACCAAAAGGGGCACAGTTGGTTTCTAAGCACTAGAAAGTGACTAATCTTTAAAAATTCATATCTCTGGTTTCCTACAATGGATTTTTTTCATTTTGGTGTCATTTAAAAGATACATTTCTTTCCTATTTTTATAAATTGGTGTTCGATTTTTATTTTGTGTTGAGTCTTAATTATTTACTGAATTGGTGTTTTTAAATGCTTTACATACCTGTCTTTGAAGTTAAGCCTGCCTGCTCGCAGCCAAGCTACCAAGGTTTGAGCATGGGAATAATTTTCTAAGACCTATTCTGAGCCCTATACTGGGTTAGTGGCCTTATTGCCCCTACTAATCCACTTTCCAACAGTATCCCACCATTTAAAGGATTGGCAAGTGATTACATCAGACCAGTAGGTGTTCAAATGACACTATCCTTTTCCTCTCTTTACCCTTCCCGTCCTCTCACCCCAGTCAAATGAACACTCTCGAATTCTGCAACAGAAAGTCTTGAGACTCTTGTAAGCACATTTCTTTGTAAGAAGAATATTCAAAATGCTGGTCCTTTGGCTCTGGAACTAGGAGACTGACTTGCACGATGTGTATTTTCAAGTACCAATCCTGCAGTCACACTGGAGTAGCCCTCTCTTTGTGTTAGGCTACACGTTACCAATTCACATTCCTCCTGTTTCGATTGACATCTGCATCTGGGGTTTTTAACCAAGGTGATGGCAGTGGTGGTGGCACATTTTATAGTGTTCCTGTACCTGGACAATTGGCTCCTAAAGGCAGACTTGCCTGCTGCTGCTGTACCATCTGAATGCCACAGCAGCCCTGCTGATTGGCTTGGGTTTCTCTGTCACCTTGCCCAAATGTCACCCGGAGCCCTACCAGCAACTTCTTTTGATTGATGCAGTATTGGATATGACGTCTCTCAGGACCATCCAGCTTTCTCTGAGGATTCAGGACATGTTTACAATGTTTTGGATGCTTCTTGCATCTTTCTGGTCACTTGCACTCGCTGGCACATGCATGGTCTTCAGTGGTGTCTCTGGCTTCAGTGGATTTATCACTGGTGTGTGTTGGTGGACAATGTCCAGATCACTCTTTAGGCAGCAAAATGTCTTCACTCATTAGCGAAGAAGCATCTCTACAGTGGGGAAGCAATCTGCCCCCCACCAGCAGGGGTAATAGTGTTGACAGATGCCTCTACTTTAGGGCTGGGTGCACATCTGAAGGTTCTGGAGATCAGAGAACATTGGCCCATATAGTGCCATATCAACTTGCTTGAGCTGCTAGTGATACACCGAGCACTGAAAGCATTCTTGCCCTCCATCCACATTTGGACTGTGCAAGTACTTATGGAAAACTCGACCGTGATGTAGTAAGGCAACAGAGAGGACAGTGTGGGTTCAAACCCTCTAAGCAGAGAGACGCTGAGACTGTTGGCTTAGGCCAATGACAACTTGCTGGTTGTAAGCACTTTGTAGGTTGCCTCAATGCAAGGGCTGACGACCTGAGTCAGCCACCTCTTGCTGACCAGGAGTAGCACCTGCATCCAGAGGCGGTCCGGTCTATCTGAGGCACCCCTCTGATGGACCGTTTCACCATTTTGCAAGAATTCACATTGCTTGCAGTTCTGTGCCCTCCAGTTTCTGTTGTTGGGAGCCCTACAGAACATGTTCAATCTGAGCTGGCATTTTCCCCTTAATTGTGCACTCCCTCACATTCCTCTGATTTCCAGTGTCCTGATGAAACTGCACCAGGATCAGGCACATATGATGCCGATTTCCACAGACAGACTGCGAAGGATATGGTAAACAGACCTGTTAAGTCTGTCAGTGTGCCCCCTCTTTTGCTCTGCTCTTGCAGCCACACACAGGTTTTGCACCCCTACCTCCATAGCCTCTAATTTCATGCCTGGATATTAAATAGGGTAATCTGAGTTCCTTTTATCTATTGCCAGAGGCTGTAGATGTCATCCTGTCTAAGTGTCACCCTTCCACAAAATCGGTCTACTCTGTAAATTGGACCTGGTTCGTTTCATGGTGTGCTGGAGTGAATGTTGACCATCTTAAGGTGCATCTGTCAAATGTGCTGCACTTTGTGCTTTCTTTAGCTCGGCAAGGTTTTGCACTGTTAAGGTTACATTTCAGCTCTTTCAGCCTTTCTCTTCTGACAAACTGTTCAGGTTCTCTTAAGAGGTTGTCTTACATGTTCCCTGCTTCACCATTCCTTTGCCTCAGTGGGACCTTAATTTTGGTTCTTACCTTTCTGATAGCTTGACTGTATCCTCCTCCTCACCCCATCACGGAGAAGACTCAAATGGTTAGACCCTAGGCGGGCTTACAGCTATTACATGGACAGAACCTAAGAATTTTGGATTAATGATCAGCTGTTCCTTTGGCTTGTGTTGGTGTCAAAAAGAGCCAGATGAAGGCACAGTCCAAATGGAACGTGCTATGGATTAAGATTTGCTTTGCACTTGCCAAAAAGGAACCTCCCTAAGGTAGTAGGACCCACAACACTGAGATGAAAGCAGCCTCAACTCCTCTGTTCATAGACTTTCCACCATTAGACATCTGTTGAGCTACAATGTGTGCCTTGATCCACACCTTCACCAGTCATTGCCTGGACTTGGAAGTATGCAGAGTTGGCCATTTTGCAAAATCTGTGCTGCAGACCCGCCACCTTGGAGGGAGGGGTACTGCCATGGTACCAATTAAAGAGGTGAGTAACCTGTAGATAGAATTATCCTTCGCATGAACAAGTTCCTTTCTGGTGGATACTCTTTTCCCAGTGACTAATAAAAACCTTTTTTTTTGCCTTGTGCAGACTGCCTTGGTCTCCTGCTCAATGAACTTTGAGGAGGAAAAGGTCAGTGATCATAAGTATATCTAGAAATGCAGCAAATGGAAACTCACTACTCTGGCAATGAAACTGCTGTTGAGAGATATGTTTAGCCAACAAACCCCTATTAAGATTAAAGAGTTAATGGAAATGTATCACTCTGGCCTAAAAGGTCTTTTCATGACTTAGCCACAGTCAGGGAGGTTCTGGTCCAAACAAGAACTCATCCATCACAGAAGTGGTGCACTGGGGGTCAATGATCCATTAAAACCCAGCAGCATTCTGACACCATAAAATATCAGGAACGTAGGCTGATAAGGAGGTAGTGAACAGTATGACGTAGGCTTTATTTAAGTAATATGGAAGCAGCAAAATATATCTAGTTTAGTTCCTAGCATGTGGAAGTGGGGAACTGAACTAGAGAACTCTTTGAGATTCTCAAGGGCACTACTAGGAATAGAACTCCCCCAAAGCCCATTAAAAGGGCTATCTCTCCACTCTTAAGTATCCAGATTTTTATGGATAAGGTGTGAATGATAGTGTGCTTTAAAAATGCCTATAACATAACTATCACCAAAGCTTGTTAGTGATAACATCCGTGAATTTGCTGCATGAACTGAAAGAAGATTACAAATTGAATAATGAGGTC
Organism: Calotriton arnoldi; assembly: GCA_963921515.1. Lineage (NCBI taxonomy): Eukaryota > Metazoa > Chordata > Amphibia > Caudata > Salamandridae > Calotriton > Calotriton arnoldi. Next base: position 5,740,400 of record CAWUFW010000152.1, on the reverse strand, counting down.
TTCAGTTGTTTCCCAAAAATGAGAGGCTTGAGATTTGAGAGGAAGTGAATGCCAAAGTTTGGCAGCGAATGCAGAAAAGAATCGATCTCTCATGTAGGCTTTACTGTTATGAGGTAGTTAAGGAAGCACTTGATTTGCTGATCTTAGGGAGGGGGGACAGTACCAATTACATTTGAAAGCTAAGAAACGGTGATAATGTATTTATAACTTTTTGGACCATTCTCAAGAATTTGAAAATTATGTTCTTCTTAATTGGAAGCCAATGCAGCTGCCACAGTGCAGAGGAAATGTGGTCCCACTTCTTTCAACATGTAATCAGTCGGACGGCTGCATTTTGAATGAGTTGGAAGAAGTCAAGAGATTTCTCTGCAGGGCCAAGATATATACTGTTTCCAAAGTCAGTTCTGGGTTATATACAAACATTTATCATTTAATTACGAAATTTAGGTTAGTAAAATGGTGAACATGTCATGAAATGTTCATGTGGGAAAAGCAGGTGCTAGTTACTGCAGAGATCTGTGGTTCCACGGTACGTTTTTAATTAAAAATTGTACTTCATGCCATACATTTTTTTACCGGGTCAGGTTGTGGGGCAGTGTAGCCATGGAACTGGTCCAATTAATAGCGTTCTAAAGGCACTATATGAAGGAATGCCTCTTAACATAATACAGTCTTATCACGATCTACTTTGGAATCTGAAAGGACTTCAGTTCACTTTTTACAATACTGGTGGTACTACTGCTCGGTGCAGTCAGGGTCGAAATAGCCAAATGTGGAGAACACATAGGTTTTAATTCCGATAGATGTATTACACTGCCCCAACAAGAATTACTTGAATAACTATTGAGTAATCCTCAATGAAACCAGCCAACTTACTGTTAAAAATATATTAACACAAATTAAAATACACTGTCTTGAATAAGAGGGTCCATCCTGTAAAGCACGTCTGCGATGTTTGTTGCATTCAGAATGGATTATTAGTTAATATATCTGGACATGGAGATATGATAAATATATTGAAAAATTCAAAATGCTTATTAGCCAAAATGTAATCTGTGGAAAAGAATATTGGACTACTGATACTTTGATACCACTGTAAAAAAAAAAAGTTTGCTGTAAGGTGACCTAAGAAAGTTTTTGTTATCGGCAAAGAATTTTCAGATGGTAAAAGAAGGAGCTAAGTGCAGAGATATTGGGTTCTAGGGTGAGTTTTCAATCAAAATAATACCCAAATTTCAGACTTTATTTTGCCAGGTAGGGTCGTGGGGTAATGGAATGGGGCTACTTAATAGCATTCCAATACAGTGAAGAGATATTTCTAAAAACATTTCAGTTTTAGAGGGATTCAGCTTTAAAAAATATTGTCTGACATCCACCAACAAACAGCAATTAAGCTGGAGGATGTGTGAGTTAAAAAACAGCTGAGTATCATTCACATACATAAAACTTCCTCAGGAGAGTGTAGGAAAAGTGCAAGAGGCTGCATGTAGATGCTGAAAAGTAGGGGGAAAGAATCGCTCTTTGACGCACACCCCACATAAGATCACAATCAGTTGAGGTGAATTGTGACATGATAAATATTTGTGAACGATTCAGCAGAATGCAGGAGAACCAGTCTAGCATGTTGGCATGAAAGCCAGCCTCATAGAGCCTCTTTAAGAGGAGGGGATGGTTAAAGAAGTGAAACTCTGCAAACAAGTCAAGTAAAACTAAGGCTTCAATGTTGCCGCTGTCGGCTACTCTTTGTAGTTCATCTAAGGCAGACAGAACAATGAGAGCTGTACTGCGACCGGGTCGAAAGCCAGCTAGGCAGAGACAAGTATTTTGTTAACCTCTGGTTCTGGGCAGAGACAGCCTTTTTAAAGAACTTGGCCAGGTAGGGCAAGAGGGAAATGGGCCTTAAGTTAGATAAAATTGCAGCATCTAGTGGAGGATTCTTCAAAAGTTGGATAATAGTAGCATTTTTCCAAACATGCCGGCCCATGCCAGATGACAAAGACCCATTAAATAAGATTTCAAAGATGTAGTATCGATTTCAATTTCTTTCTCAAAGTGGGTGGGACAAGGATTTAAGGGCTACCTAGACGAGCTGGGAGTTTTTAGTAAATGGGTCATTCTACTTACAAAGCATCCTATGCTTGAGAGTCTGGTCTGGTGGTACAGATATTGGCAAGAAAAGTCACTCGTAATGCCTTCTCGACCAAGTTCCAGAGAGAGAGAGTTGAAACTTACTGATGTTTTAGGTAAGAGGCTGTTCTCTTAAGCTAGTTTAGCCATTCGATCCTTGAGTGCACTGTGCCTCCTGGGCAGGTACACCCATGCTTTATGGAGCGTTGCTAGCTCAATATAACCGGCCGGCCTTGAAGACCTGAGGGTCTCGCTTGCTGAAAAAATACATGATGATCAGGATGCGGCAACGTATGTCTTTCTTGCTGGTTTGGACACCTCCGACTCTGTTGGCAGAGCTCTTGGCACCAGTTTCCTGCATTGTACACCTGGATGAGGTCAACTGGGTTTTCAGGTGCTGTCCAAGCGTCCTTACTCAACATAACCTTTGAAAGCTTATTTGGCGCTCAAACGATTTAGGAACAGTTGAGGCACAGCGTAATCATTAACACTCTTGTATCCCACCAAGCATTTCTACCAACAGTAGAGAAAATTTAGAGTTTAGCTTAGTGATAGTGTCTGCCCTCCCAACCTATGCAGCCAGCAGTAGACCCCAGGCCTAGCTTGTGGTGGCGCCCGAGGCGATTCACATCAGCAGGAACAGCTCTCCTCTTACTCTTTTACCTCTTCTGCAGCAGGTGCTAAGGTGCTTTAACTTGTCCTCATAAGCCCACACTGAGCAGGGAGGAGGCAGAACACTACATCTTCTCCCTGACTGGCGATCCGTTATGTCGGATAGATGGGTCATATCCATCATTCCAAGGGGCTACACCCTGCCTTTCATTTACCTTTCACCGATTTCCCCCCACATCAGAGCCAGTGCCAGCGGACCATTCTGCAATCCTGTTGCAAGAAGTCAGTCTTCTGCTGGCCGAGGGTTCCATAGAGCAGGTGCAAGATACTGAGAGAAGAATAAATCTGGAACAACAACAAGATTGTGTGCTCCACACGATTTATCATCCACCAGGTGATAATCTGCTCTTCATCGAGCAAATTATGGAGTCTATAACCTCATGCTCGGACCAACACAACCATATCTTCCTCGGAGACTTTAACCTTCATTGGAACGACACAGATGATCCTTTATTATGCTCCTTTAAGGCCTTCCTGTCCAACCTCAATCTCACCCAGGTCTGCAAGGGACCGACCCACAACAAGGGCGCCACCCTCGACCGTATCATAGCTAAAGACAACATCATACAACTTGATGACATTTAACCCTGTGACTGGTTGGATCATCACCAAATATCCTTCCACATCCTGGAAAAGGTCTTGCGCAGATAGGGACAACCACATAAAAAACAAACGACTGTCTCGTAACCTGAGAGACATCAAAATTAATGATCTAACTTCCATTAGCAAGAATCGTCTTCAGCCACCCCCTAACATGACCAATCTGGACGACCTTACTGATCACTACATTAACTCCATGACTAGTATTTTCGACTCTGTTGCTCTGAAACAACTCAAAAGGATTCCGATCAAACAATCCAAACCCTGGTTTAATAGCTCCCTAAATGATGAACGTCGCAAACTTAGGCTTTCAGAGAGACTTTGGAGAAACTCTCCCTCCACTACAAGCCTCAAACAGTTAAGGATGATGAGAAGCACATACAACAAACATATTCGCAATGCTAAAACCGATCATTTCAGGGCTCAGCTTGACAGCGCTAAAAATAGACTCCAGAAACTCTTTGAAATCATCAAGCAGCAAGCTAACCACTCTACCAACCATATCTCGGCACCCATAACCTCCTTTCCTAGTGGAAAGGACTTCTCAGCACACTTCTCTGAAAAGACAAGGAAAATTGAACAGGAGCTGCAACCTACCACTCCAAATTTGCGGCCTTTGAACTCCCTTGCATCATCAGAGGAACCTACGGAACCTTCTGTAGCGAGTGCACCTTCCTACCACATAATTTGCTCTTCCAAAAACAACGCATCATGGAATTCTTTTCTTCTTCCAGATGACATGGAGCTGCTCCAGTCTATGGCGTCCTTAAAACCTTCCAATCACTTCAGCGATCCACTACCTGCCAAGTTTTTTAAAGATCTCAATTCGGCCATTCTCCCACTTTGGTCCCGGATCATCCAAGAATCCCTCTTACATGGTAGGATTCCAGATTGCCTCAAGTCGGGTCAAGTCACTCCCATCCTAAAGAAGCCTAATGCCGACTTAGCTGATCCTAACAACTCCTGTCCGATCACCAGTATCATGACTCTAGCTAAACTGCTTGAGAAATGCATCCACACACAGCTCTGCAACCACATTGACAAATTTCAGCTCCTTGACCTCCACCAGTCGGGTTTCAGAGCGGGGCACAGTACTGAAACAGCACTACCTCACGTCGTTGATAACGCCTTGAGGTCCCTTGATCAAAATGTCCCTTGTCTTCTGATCCTTCTTGACTTGTCCTCAGCATTTGACACCATCAAACATGAAAACCTGATTGCTCTTCTTCAATATAGGATGGGATTTTCTAGCCCTGTCTTAAACTGGTTTGCCTCCTTCTTACAGAGTCGCACCCAAAGAATCAAAGTTAACCAATCCCTTGCTACCAGTACCCCGGTCACTATTGGAGTACCTCAAGGCTCCGAACTTTCACCCACACTTTTCAACCTTTTTATGGAACCGCTCTCCGATATTCTGAACCGCCCTAACATTCATTACCATATGTATGCTGATGACACTCAACTATATTTGAAGATCGCCTCTCCGGATGACATAAAAACTCTAAGTGATGCACTCCTAAAAACTCAACAATGGCTAACTCATAACGATCTATTGTTAAATAGTCCAAAACTGAATTCCTTCTGACTGCCCACCGCAATCACTCTGCACCTACCCTGGACTGGCTCAAACAACTTACTGCGCTTAACTGCACCCCTCATGTTGTTGACTCTGCTAAATCTTTAGGTATAACCTTGGACAAATACCTAAATATGCAAGAGTACATCAGTGCAACTATTAGGGGAGCCAATCTTCAGCTCAATACCCTTAGAAAAATCAAGCCTTTCCTTCCACCGGAGGACAGCCAGCCAGCAGTACAATCCCTAGTTATCTCACTCTTAGAATATGGATTGCGGCCTTTTTCAAACTTCTAGGACCCACAGCATAGATATTCACAATTAGCTCAGGTCGCTCTCAGTAGCATTACTCGGCAATCAACTGGCTAAGACCAAAACTTAGACAAAGTGGCCTGGGGTTATCTAACATAGGATTTGTACCAAGTCACACAAGATGAAAGGGTCGACTCTGATACCAGCAGGTAATAATCCCCACTCTATAGACTACCCTCCCAATCTTTCCAGAAATGCAACCAAAACCTTTAAACACAACCTGCTCAGAAAAAACCCTGAAACACTTATCTCAGACCCCTCCTTCAACTCAAAAAACGGCATAATTATCAATGACTTAATTTTCTTCACTGGCTAAATGGCGCACTACTTTGGCTAAATTGCTTAACATCCAGGAGTCAAGAAACATCCTTTACGGATCTAAGATGCTAATCACACCCTCAAAACATTTAAGGGCCACACCGAACATAACCTACTACAAAAATGGCATTGTTCTCGTCCAGGCAGCCAACAAAGATCTGGAACTATTCAATGACTATTTTAGCAAGCTAAAAGATCACATTCACTTAATACACCAGAACTCCATTCCTGAAAATATTATCACGTATACACCACGTAGTACATTGGCTAGGATTGAAAGTGGGACTGATAAGGAGAGCCAGCAGCCTAAAACTATGCTTAGCAACTCTGAAATAGGGACTGTAGCCTACCATGACAGGGAGGCAGTATCGCTACACCACTGTAAAAGCCCCCATTCTTCAACCCGTAGCACAAGTTACAGTGCAAAGACATGCAGGATAGCCTCCAATTGATCTTTGGACACACACAAAGCAGTTAGCAATAACCGCATAGTTGCAAACCAGTTAAAATCTAGCCTTCTGTCCATCCCGCACACGTCTCGGGCGATTACCTCTAAAACTTTTCTAAGAGTTGGTCCCTCGGATGCAGCTCCCTTCGATCAGAGCTATAGACGGTTAGATCTCTATACCACTAACAGTTCCGGCTTATCCCTGCAGTTGAATGAAAAAACTTCAGAGGGAACCATAAATAGCCACAATCTTGCTGAATTAGATACATCTAGCAGCCAGATCACCAGATCCGCAGATACGCTGCAATTTCCTCTTCTCTCCCCTCTCCCACGAAGTGAGCTAGAAACACTCAATGCACAGACTGATAGGATAGCTATAAACATGCAAAACGCCTTCAGAAACATGAAGAATATTTTACTACTCTCAGAAAGCTTTCTCTCCAAAATCATCCAGATTCAAAAATCAGTACACACATTTCACAACATGATTAACACGTCTCCTCTGCCTCTGTCCAATAGGATTTTCCGTTCACGCAAATTCCTCAGATATCTGACGGACGCTGAAACACAATCCTTATTGCAATCTTACGAGTCGACATCCAGTTCCCCCCCCCCCCAAGAGAAATGAACAGCAAATTGGAGCAGTTCCAATAGACGTAAACAGAATAGCACAAGCTAATCATAGAAAGCTAAATCCCAACAACCTGAAAGAAATAACTTTAATCCCCGTAGGGCAAGACGCTAATCTAAATACCTCGCCGAAACCGCATTTGTGCTTACTACTGAATTGCCGATCAGCAATGAGACATGCAGCGGACATTGCAGACCTAATCCTGAACCTGGATATTGACGTGTGTATTCTAACTGAATCGTGGCTCAATAATGCATCTTCCCCTTGCCTTGACCTACTGGTTCCACCAAACTACAACATTGTGAGACTAGACAGGCTAAACAAAATGGGTGGTGGCATGGCTTGTATCCACAGATCAGACATCTCCATCTCTAAAGCTCACTCTGACCCTCTGGAGTCTTGTGAATACCTTGGACTCTCTCTACGACTCTCAGATAATCAACACTATAAATTACACGCGTTCTACCATCCCCCAGGTAAAAATGCAATGTTCATAGACCAACTAATGGAAATTATTACAGCAAACTCTGAACCTCACTCCAACGATATCTTCCTAGGGGACTTCAATCTACATTGGAACGACCTCAAAGACAATCAGGTCAATATTTTCAAAAACTTCCTAGCAGACCATTCACTAGTGCAAACTTGTGTTCTTCCAACCCATGCAAAAGGCGCTACATTAGATTGGATCATCTCCAAAGAAAACTCTGTGGATTCAATAACTATTGTCCCTTGCAACTGGTCAGATCACCACATCATTACCTTCCAAATTACATCCATAAAGAAGAAAATAACTTCACAATCAGTCAAACCTAAGCAATGGGTTAGAGATACTAAAGGCATGAACATTGAGATGCTAACAGCACGTTGCGAGAACGAACTTCAACCTCCTCCTGAATTGGTGGACGTCTGCGAGCTTACGGATCATTACAACCGTACGATGTCTAAAATAATCGATAACATAGCCCCTTTAAAACTCAAAAGAATACAAGATAAAGATAAAAACCCATGGTTCAACGGTTCTCTTAATAAAGAAAGATGGAAACTCAGACTAACAGAAAGGAAATGGAGACAACACCCATCATCCCCACTTCTAAAACAGCTAAGAAAGACCAGGAAAGCCTACAATAAAAGCGTACTACAATCAAAAAAATACTTTTTTTAGAATTGAACTTGATAACGCAAAGAATAGACCGAGAAAACTCTTCGATCTACTAAAGGATCAATCTAACAAATTGGCAAAATCCTCTCACCTAACTGCCCAATCGGTTTTGAGCTATGAAGACTTTGCATCATTCTTTACAGCTAAAGCCAGCTCCTTGGAGAGAGAACTCAAGGATACCGCTGACAAACTAGTGTCTCAAAAGAGTACTCAAGCGGAGCAGCCAGCCCAACCTGCACAAACAGTGCCCAAAAATAATGCCCATTTGTCAATCTTCAAACTATATGATCAGGAAGACATTGCCAAATCTTACTGACTGGCTAAAGCCTTTTTTCATGAGTAAACTCCTCCTTTAACTAACAGTGGTAAACTCTTGGCTCCTTTCAAGACCTTCAGACAATTCTTGATCTTCTACTTTCAGCTGTTCTAGTAGATGACAGTAAACAGGTTGATAGTCCTGCTAATCTCAGAGCTATGACTCATCGAGTCATACCTATTGGCTTCAATCAGCTCTGTTGGTTATTTTAAGTCTCTTGCAAGATTACATGGACGATGGCTAATGAAAGGTACCTCTTTCAAGCCACAGGGGTATGTCTCTAGACTTGTAACATTGTATCCAGTTGTTGACTCCTCGTTTTCTTTAAGAAGGGTATTTAATTTTAAATGTAAGTAGGTCATGACGTACTTCTGTTGACGCCTAGTTAGACTTAATATGTATATGATTTGTAAATTTTTAGAAGGTGCCACTGTTAGATAAAACTTATACCTGGCTGTAGGCTTCAAGGACTCGTACATTGTAAGAAACTGATTGCTGTTGAATTGTAAAGCGCTCTGACACCCAGGATTGGGTCATGTTCGCGCTATAAAAAACACTGAATAAATAAAAATAAATAAAGATTGGTGACCCTTGCTGGGCCACCGAAAGCTAGTTTGGCTCCGCTTAGAGCCACTCTGAACTCTTCGGCCAGACGCATCACTGGCTCCAGAAAACATGACCACATCACTCACGCCAGACCTAATTCAGCTAAACTGGCTGACAATTTAAGCTAGGATCCGGTTCAAGATAGCTTGCCTGACGCACAAAGCTATTCATTACAATACCCCCGTTTACCTGGCAAAAAAACTCAAGCTATCTGGCTCGAGTCGGAACTTAAGCTCTAGCACCCTTTTATTGAAACCTCCCAAATTCAATAAGAAAAGAACTTACAATCGTGCTTTCTCTGGTCTTTTTCCAAGAATATGGAACGCTCTTCCTCCCGAGATCAGGTCCAACCAATCTACTGCCTCTTTCAAAAAACATGTCAAATGGCTACTCCTGCATGACCAGCAACAGCATTAACCAGCAAACCATCTCAATCTACTTCTTTCTCTGGTCTGCATATGCTTTTACTATGTTGTTTCATTTGGTATTCTGTTTCTTCTCACTGGTCCTTTTGATCTACTTTGACCTGCTGAAACTTTACATGTCCCACTAGTTTGGCCGACTCCCCTTGCCCCCTTTGACCTTGTGTGTTCCCCCTTTGACCTTGTGGTTGTTAAATTATCTCATTTGTTCCATTTTGTTGTTGTACTCTTACTTACGCCACTTTGTACAGCTCTCTGATACCCGTATGGGTCATGTTCGCTCTTTATAAAACTTTTCAAATAAATACCGAAAAATGGATGCTTCTGGCTTGTACTGGACCTCTCTCCACTGAATGCCTTTTTGATGAAAGACAAATTCAAAATAGCTGGTCATCTTGGACTTGCAGTATGCGTATTCTCATATACCCGTTATGCAGTCCCATCGGCGTTATTTCTGTTTCACAGTGGGGTTGAAGCATTTCCAATTTTCTCTGCTCCCCTTTGGCCTTACCTCAGCCTCTGAGGTATTCACGAAAGTGATGGCAGTGGTCGCTGTCCATATTTGAATGTTGGGGATCCATTTTCCTGTACCTCAACAACAGGCTGCTCAAATGCATCAATTCTGCATTGGGAGAGTCACTTGGGGGAGGTGCAGATTACAGGCCTATAGTGTCCGGTGGACAGCCAGCCCAATTTCAGTCTTCTAGACCTTCTTGCCATCCACCAAGGGGAGGCTGACACAGGTCCTCATGGACAACACAACCACCATGTGGTACTTGCAACAAGCAGGGGAGTGTGGTGTCCTGGGTCCTGGTCCAGGAAGGTCCTATGTCTCTGGAGGTGGCTGGTCCAGTAGAACATCTTTCTGTTATCCAGTCATCTAGCAGGATCTATGAATATCAGGGCAGATGAGCTGGGAAAACTTCAGCTGGTGGATCACAAGTAGCATCTCAATTCTGGGTGGCAAGGGACATCTTCAATCAGCGGGGCATGCCGTTTTTCACCACAATTGAGAATGTGCAGTGTCAAAACTACTGAGTGCTGGACTTTCCTCCAGTAAAGTCATTGTGAGACTCATTCCAACTGTGATGGGACACTAGTCTTCTGTAAGTGCTCCCACCACTATCTCTCCTGCCTCAATTTCTGAGGAAAATCAGGATGAACTGTCATCTTAATTGCCCTCGACTGGCTAGGAGAGTATGGTACCATGAGCATTTGCCCTCATACTACTACTTGCAAAGACCTTTTATCCCAGCAACTGGGGAGGGTCCTGCACTCAAATCTCTACAGCCTTAACCTTGCAGTGGGCACAGTTAAGGTTAGCAATTATTTATTGGCCCTGTGTTAATTTTTCTGTTTACCTGATCAACCCTCTCTCTATTTAACTTGCTTATTGTGATGCATTTTATGAAATGTCTGACACGTTTCCTCCAAAACCGTTTGTCATAACACAATGGAACTTGAATTTAGTGTTGAAATTTGATATGTGCATGCCTTATTACCTGATGCACAGCTGCTCACCTCGACAACAGGGACTCAAAACAGTTTTTCTGATTACCGTCACCTCAGTGCTGTATTCCTAAACAGCAGGCGCTCTAGGTGCACCACCTTAGACCACCACCTTTCTGGCCAAGTTAGTGCAGAGGACTTGGGCTGTATTTCACCCAAAGTTGTGACTCTTTTTCACGTCTGCCAATCTATACTGCCAGTGTTCTTTGCGCCAGCTTACATTTCTAAAGAGGAGGCGAGGCTCCATCGGCTGAACCCTGAAAGGGTTAAGTCTGTGCATTGTCCGTACAAAAGACCATTGTGCGGGTGATCAGCAGTGCACAAGAGGACCTTATCAAGAAGGATAATCCTTTGCATCAATATCTGCTGAGCCCTGGCCAAGGAGCAAACCCCTGAAGGCCTGCAGCTTCATTCCGTTAGGGCCAAGATCAGTGAAAAGGGGATGCCCATTCTGGACATCTGCGATGTGGGCATTGGTGCACAAGTTTATGAAACATTGCTGCTTGACAGTCAGGACAGGTGGGGCATTTGACTGCTCAGTTCGGAAAGACTTCCAAACGAGTCCATTCTTCATACCTCTGCTTCTGGGAGGTACTGCCGATGTATCTATTCTAAAATGAGGAATCTGCGGTTAGAATTATCCTCCAGTAATGCTTCTTCTGACAGTTACTCTATCTGACTGCAGACTCCTCACCGCCATTTTGTGGAGTGGCCTCTTTTTAACATCTAAAAAGGTCCCAAATTAGGAATCGATAACTTGTATGCGGCTCCATTCCGTCACTTCTCGGGGCATATGGAGTCAGCATGGAGTTATATAGCACCACCTTGCAGCGTGCAGGCGCATTGCTGAGAAAGTTTCAGGATCCTATCTGTCAGTGAGTATTCTAAGGTGAGGAATCTGCAGTTAGATAGATTATCCTCCAGAAATAGTGTTACCAAAGGTAAGTAACTTATTCTTTTAGCCTCAGATAGAGCACATTGCCATGGTAGTCCCTGGCACTGAAAGGAACATGTTTGTATGCGGATGCAGAGCAGAATGCTGTCACTCACATTGAAGTTATGCAATGGCTGAAGTGGTCTGACCCATTGCAGGGGCGTAAAACAGGCCCCCGCATTCCCCGAAGTGCGGGGGGGGCCCCAGCTGCAGGGGGCCCCCTCAGCACAGTACTCAGGTCTGAGTGCTCCGGATAAAATCCAGGGGGGGCCCCTCCGTGTACATTGCAGGGGGGCCCCTTAAACTTCCGTTACGCCACTGACCCATTGCCCTATGCTGTAGTTAGTTGAAGAAACGTGAATAAACCAACAGATTAATGAATAAAGAGAGATGGTTGAGTTCCCTTAATAGTATGTATGTTCCATTCATAATTTTACTAACATCAGTAATTCTTGTCTAATGGCACTTCCTGTTGTACCGTGATGACTTAAAGCTATAAATAAATATATATCTTTTTTTTAAAGTCTTGGCTAATGTAAGACCCAAAAAAGACTCTGGATCCTACCCCCTCTCAACATCCCACCTCATTGGTTCCATTAACCAAGGCTCTGAAATTCACCTTCAACCAGAATCTCAGTATGACTCAACATGTTACTAAAATTGCTTCATTCCAACATATCTATTGAGAAACTTAAACCCTCAATCCCACCCACAAACTTCAGGACAGCAGCATTCATACTCTACCACTGCAACAGAGGCAATTAACTTTTAGTGGATCTTCCAAAATCCACATCTGTACTTCTCAAAAACTTTTTTTCTGGATTCGCATGTTGTACATTATTCCAAATCTGGAAGGTTGGATCAAGAATTGTCCTTTGTAGTCTCTCTCCCATTAGTTTTTTTTGCGTGGGCTCTAATCAAAGGGCAAATGCTCATGGCACCATTCTCTCCTACCCTAGTCGAGGGCAATTAAGATGATAGTCCATCCTTATTTCCTCATAAATTGAGGCAGGAAAGGTAGTGATGGGAGCACATACAGAAGACCGATGTCCCGTCACAGTTGGAATTGGGTTTAGCCATGGTAGCAACACACCTCAGATGAAGGTATGTACCAATGTCTGGGCGACTGGTTAGTGAAAGCAAAAACGTTCAAACAATGCAAGAACAACAGTAAGGTCATGACAACATTATACATCCTGGGATTTTCCATCAACTGCAAAAAACCGTTAACTAGACCAGAAAGGCAGAAGGCATTTCTGGGCTCAACCCTAAAAACGCAGACGGCAAGGGCCTACCCAGTGAACAAGAGTCAAAGCAATGATAGAACAAAGTTGCCTCTACCAGAAGGGTCAACGCCTGACAGTGAGGACGGTGTGGAAGATGATGGCCTGATGGCTTCATGAATCCTTCTAATAGCACATGCAAGACTATACATGAGAGCATTACAGGCGTAGCTGTAACAACGATGGTCACAAGCAATTTGGGATGATCTCTAGTGGTTGTTACAGATAAGGTTCAAAAAGAGATGCAGTGTTGAAACCTAAAAAACATCACAGTGGGGAAATCATTCCAGCCACCTACTACCTCAGTGACCCTCGCAATAGATGCATCCCTCACGGGATGAGAAGTGCACATGCTCAACCTAAGCGTCAAAGGACTATGGAACCCCACAGAAGCAGACAAGCAAACTCTCACGAATGATAGTTGAAGCTGGAAGTTCTACTAAACGTCTTCCAAAGATGAGGGACGCTGCACATGGATCTTTTCACAAAACTCACAAGAATGCTAAATGCCAAAGCTTCTCATCCAGATTCCACCAACCAAGGTCACTAGGCAATGCCCTGTCAATAAATTGATCAGGGACCTTTACCTATGCGTTTCCTCCAGTCCCAATGATACCACATGTGATAAACAAGTACAAACAGGTACGCTGCACACTAATCCTAATAGTCCCACAATGGATCAGCCTGTCATAGTTGTCAAATCTAATGGAGATCTTTCGTGGACAAGTCATAAAACTCCCAACACATTGCGATCTGTTGACAGTACAATAATGTCAAATATGTCACCCGGAGCCATCAAACCTCAGACTAGCAGCATGGCTCCTGAGCACGTAAAGTTCTGCCACCTTAACCTACTCTCAAGATCCATGGAAATACTTAAAGAAGCAAGGCGACAGACAACAAGGAATGTTGCAGCAGGAAATGAAACAAATTCTTACAGTGGTGCAACAAGAGGGATGTTAAGCATTGGTCACAAGGTGCCACGGTGATCAGATACTCCACTCGCCTTCTGAACGCCGTTCCTATGCTTCATCCACTTAACGGCAATCGTAGCATACACGAGAGGAGTGATAGGGAGCAGTTTCTTCACCACACCAGAAATAAAGCGTTTCCTAGAGGAGGCGAAAAAAGTAGTACTGCCAAGGAAAGCACCTATACCATCTTGGAACCTCAGTGTGGCGTTGACATGACTGATGACATAACCGTTCAAGCCAAAGCAGAACACGCAACTAAAATTCCTAACCCTAAAGACAGCCTTCCTAAACTCTGTCACATCACTAAGAAGAGTTAGCGAAATCCAAGTGCTTACCACAGAAGAACCGTACCTACAAATTCACAAGGACAAGGTGGTATTGAGAACAAACCCAAGGGTCATACCAAAGGTGGTATCATGGTTCCATGTTAATCAGGCCATCCACTTACCAGACTTTTTTCAACATCCAAAGACACAGGCAGAGAAAGCTCTACACACATTAGATGTAAGACGAGCAATTATGTGCTTCCTGGAAAGAACAAAGACAATAAGGAAGGAGGAACAATTTTTCGTATCTTTTCGCCCATGCCAACAAGAGTGCTCCTGTCATCAAAGGGACCATTGCAAGATGGATAGTTCAGACAGTTCAATACTCTCACAAGACAGCTGGAGTAACACTTGAGGAAAGACCACAAGCACGCTCAACAAGGAAAATGGGAGCACACTAGCCTTGCTAGGAAGTGTAGCACTGGACGATATCTGCGCAGCAGCTACATGGTCTTCAATGCACACTGTCACGAAACACTACTGTATGAACATCCAAGCCAACAAGGAGGCACAAGTGAGGCAAAGAGTTCTAAAACATTTATTTGCAGACTAACACTCCAGAGAACCCAGCCTCCCCCAGGACAAGATACTGCTAATCTGAAAGAGTCCATTTGTTATAGATTCCTTACCTTAGAATTACCCCCAGGCGTCAGACTGGATCCGGAGAATTTTTCTCTTGGCAGTACCCCTGCACGTCGGTAGGTGGTGTCGGTCGACTCTGCGTCCGGCGTCGTGGTGGCCGGGATGACGTCGTGATGTCTACTTAGACGCTGCCCCTGCGCGCTGACATCAGTTCTTTCTTTTTCCGCACCAGCCTAGCGCAGATCCGGAGAGAGCTACCTCTCAGTCACTTTTTGACTAAACTTTTTCTTGACTTTTGTCGACTTCTTTTTGAGTCTATCGACTCCTGGTGTACGAGGGATGTCCCATCGTCGGACCGGGTTTAAATCGTGCGAGGCCTGTAACCGCCTGATGTCGGTTACGGTCCCCCACTTCGTGTGCCTTTGGTGCCTGGAGCGCGACCACGACCCAAAGTCGTGCTCCGACTGCTGGGCCATGAACCCGAAGTCATTGCGGGAGCGGTCCCGAAAGTTGTTGGAGGCCCGGCAGTTGGCTCCGCGTCACTCGAGGTCCCGGTCGAGAGGAAGGTCTCGGGACTGATCGCGGAGCCACCACCACCATTCGTCGTCCAAGTCTTCGAGATCTTTGGGTAAGTCTAAGCACAAGAAGAAGGCGATGAAGCAGCGTTGCTCTTCGCCTTCTCGTCGGTCGGCTGACGCGACGCGGGACCCGGAGCGTCGTCGCTCTCCAGCTCCGTCTTCGGAGCCTGCTCCAGGGACAGCTCCGAGTTTCCCTACCTTTCCCGGTGCCAGAGCGTCCCCTGCCCAGCTTCAAGCTTTCTACGAAGCGCTTCATAGCAACTTTGGGCAGCCCGATTCTGCCGGCGCGCCTTCGGGCCCCACGGACTCGGCTGGGGGCCCTGGGGCTTCGATGCTGGTGGCTCCGGCCCCGGCGCCAGATGCTCCCCGAGGATCCAGGCATGGATCCGGATCGACGCTGGTCGGCCTCACAGTACCTTCCCCGGCGCCGAACCAGGCGATGACGCCCCCGGCGCCAGTCGTGCCCCTAACCGGCGCCGACCCCAGCCTCACCCCCGACTTGGACACGTTTGTGCCTCTGTTCATCCCTGGTGTTCCTTTCAGGCCTGAATTGCAACCAGAGGAGGGTGAGGAGGACTGGGAGGGGTCTGTGGACCCTTTGGCTGACCAGCTTGAAGAGCCGGACTGGCGATAGGACCTGGGTGACGCCAGTGGTCTGGATACCTCCCCAGACCTTGGCATGCTCTCCCCTCCTACCGTGGCTACGGAGGAGGGAGCCTCATACGCAGTGGTGTTGCGTAGTGCGGCCAAGGCCTTGGGCCTGGAGCTTCCTACTGTGGCAGTCAGGACTAACCTCCTGACAGAGGTGCTTCAACCGGCGGTGGCCTCTTCGGAGCCCCTACTGCCTTTCAATGAAGCCCTCACCGACGTCCTTCTGGGCACTTGGTCCAAGCCCAGCATAGGGGCTCCTGTGGACAGGATGATTGCCCGACGCCACCGCCCGGCCCCGGGCGACCCATTTTTCCTCTCCCAACACCCGACCCCCGAGAGCTTGGTGGTCTAAGCCTCGTATTCTAAGGGCGCATTCCCTACTGCTCCCCCAGATAGGGAATCCAATAAGCTGGACCACCTTGGGAAGAAGAGGTTTTCTTCCGCCAACTTAGCGCTGCGGTCGGTGAATACGGCATGCCTCTTGGGCCGTTATACCCATACAGTGTGGTATACGGTTGCGCAAGTGCTGCCACAGTGCCTGGAGGAGGCCCGGGCCGTTTTCACCCACGCAGTGGCAGAGGGTAGAGACGCAGCTTGATTCACAATCAGATATGGGCTGGATAACGCTGACTCACTGAGCAGAACGGTTTCCACGTCAGTAGCCTTGAGGCGCTACGCCTGGTTGAGGAGGTCTGGTTTTTCTGGGGATGTCCAATCCACCTTACTGGACATGCCCTTTGATGGCCGTCGCCTTTTCGGTGACAAGGCAGACTCGGCGCTTGAGCTCTTCAAGGATTCTAGGGCCTACGGCCAGATCCTTGGGCCTCGCGGCCCCACACCGTCTTCTTTTCGTCCCTTTCGTGGCTACTGAACCACGTTCGACCCAGTCTAGCCACTGGTTCACGCAAGTTTCCCAGCCTGTGCGTGCCCGCGGACATGCGACCCAGCGACGCGGTTCTGGGGGCCAGCGGGTGGGCCAATCCACCCATAACCACCCTGCAGCAGCCTCCAAACCCTCCTAGTCCGACCTTTCAGGGCCACCAGAGGCCAGTGGGCGGCAGGATTCGCCATCACCTCCCCCACTGGCAAAACATCACGTCGGACAGGTGGGTTTTGCAGAAAGTCCGAAGAGGCTACTCCCTTCCCTTCGAGACTACCACTCCATCCATGCCACCATCCTTCCATTGCATGTCGGAGGATCACTTGGCCCTTCTCTGCCAGGAAGTCGCAGCTCTCTTGGCCAAGGGAGCTATCGAAAGGGTCCCTGTGCCAGAAGTAGGTCGTGGTTGCTACTCCCACTACTTTCTGGTACCCAATAAGGACAAAGGCATGCGTCCTATCTTAGACCTCAGGGCCCTCAACCGCTTCCTCCAGAAGGAGAAGTTCAAAATGCTCACGTTGGCTTAGGTCCTGTCTGCACTCGACCCCGGAGACTGGATGGTAGAGTTGTACTTGCAGGACGCATATTTCCATATCCCCATCCTGCCAGACCACAGGCATTACCTACGGTTCACGGTAGGCCACGAGCATTTTCAGTTTACCGTGCTCCCCTTTGGCCTTACCAGCGCCCCTCGGGTGTTCACGAAAGTGATGGCGGTGGTCGCAGCTCATCTGCGCAGGGTTCCAGTCTTCCCCTATCTAGACGACTGGCTGTTGAAGGCGTGCTCGCCCCAGGCTGTCGTCTCCCACCTTCAGACTACAGTGGACGTCCTGCACTCGTTGGGGTTCACTATCAGCATGCCGAATTCACACCAGACTCCCTCTCAGAAGCTCCTTTTCATCGGAGCAGTTCTGGATACAGCGCAGTTTCAGGCTTATCCTCCGAGCAGCGAGTCCGGGATATCCGGTCTATATTACCGATGTTTCAGCCTCTATCCCGGATTTCGGTGCGATTGACTCTGAGGCTGCTGGGCCTCATGGCCTCCTGCATCCTGCTGGATCATGCCAGGTGGCATATGCGGGCTCTGCAGTGGGACCTGAAGTTCCAGTGGTAGCAGCATCAGGGGAATCTTTCCGACGTTGTCCAGATCTCGGAGGGGACTGCACGTCAATTGCAGTGGTGGCTCAAGAACCAGGATTGGGTCAGCAGCAGAACCCTCTCCCTTCCCCAACCAGAGTTGACAGTAGTGACGGATGCGTCACTCCTGGGATGGGGCGGTCAACTGGGAGAGGCGGAGATCAGAGGTCTCTGGCGGAGTCCGGTCTCCACATCAACCTTTTGGAGCTCCGGGCGATCCGTCTTGCACTGAAGGCATTCCTTCCTTCTGTCAAAGGAAGAGTAGTGCAGGTGGTCACAGACCACACCACACCACTGACATGTGGTACTGCAACAAACGGGGCGGGGTGGGGTCGTGGACCCTATGTCAAGAGGCTCTTCACCTTTGGACATGGTTGGAACATCAGGGCATATCCCTGGTGGTTCAACACTTGGCAGGTTCTCTGAACGCCAGCCGCAGGTGCATGATGAATCACGAATGGCGTCTTCACTCGGAAGTGGTGCAAGGTCTCTTTCAGCAGTGGGGAGAGCCTTGATTAGATCTGGTCGCCACCGAAGAGAACGCGCAGTTCTGCACGCTGGAATTTCTAAGGCGGCACTCGCTCAGCGACGTTTTTCGTCACGAGTGGGATTGCGGCCTCCTGTATGCCTTTCCGCCTGTACCACTTCTGCCCAGAGTGCTAAAGAAGATCAAGCGCGACCGGGCCCAAGTCATACATGTGGCACCGGACTGCGCACGAAGAGTCTGGTACCCCGAGCTCTTGAGCATGGCCATCGATCCTCCGATCAGACTGCCTCTTCGAGTGGATCTTCTGTCGCTGCAGCAGAGGACGGTCCTCCACCCGAACCTGTCCAGTCTCCACCTCCTTGCGTGGAGACTGAGCGGCGACAGTTGACAGCTTTCGAACTTCCTCCCGAAGTATGTAACGTCATCTTGGCAGCCAGGCGTTCCTCCACTAAAACGGTATACGCCTGTAGATGGACCAAATTTGTGGCATGGTGCACAGCAAAGGCTGTGGATCCCCTCTCTGCCCCTCTTTCTGAGGTCCTCTTGTTCATCCTTTCTTTAGCCCAGCAGGGCTCTGCCTTGGGCACTCGGCCATATCTGCCTTTCTTCGCCTTCCTGATCAGCCTTCTGTTTTCAAGCCCCTATTTTAAATAGATTCCTAAAGGGCATTACTCATCTCTTACCTCCTCCTTTCGTAATGCCCCAATGGGACTTGAATCTTGTCCTTACTTACCTTATGTGTGCTCCCTTCGAGCCACTACATAACTGTCCTCTTCGACTTCTTCTGTGAAGACTGCCTTCCTGCTCGCCATCACCTCTGCTCGCAGGGTGAGTGAGCTTCAGGCTCTATCCTCAAAGCCTCCTTTTATTGCAGTCCATCCGGACAAAGTGGTCCTTCGCACTAGGCCCTCTTTTCTACCCAAAGTGGTTACCTCTTTCCACATAGGTCAGACCATCACTTTGCCCACCTTCTTCCAGCCTCCGCAACCTTCCAAAGAGGAGGAAGGACTCCACCGTCTGGACCCAAAACGTGCGCTGTCCTTCTACCTTGACCGCACTAAAGATTTCCGGGTGGACGTTCAACTCTTCCTTGGTTATGTGGGCACCAAGAAATGTCGGGCCGTACAAAAATGCACCATATCTCGATGGGTTGTCCTATGTATTAAAATTTGCTATTCATTGGCGAAAAAGGAACCTCCAGTGGGACTGCGCGCCCAATCTACCAGGGCGACGGCAGCCTCTACTGCTTTGGGACGTGGAGTTCTGCTCATTGACATCTGCCAGGCAGCCATGTGGGCATCCTTGCACACGTTCACAAAACATTATTCCTTGGATAGCCAAGTCCGGAGAGATGGCTTTTTTGGCCGTTCTGTTCTCAGGACTTTCTGGTGTGAACTTAGTTTGCAGACCCACCTCCAGGGTTGGCATTGCTGGGGTATCTATTCTAAGGTAAGGAATCTATAACTAATGGTCTCTTTCAGATGAAAAAGTTACTTACCTTTGGTAACTATGTATCTGTAAGAGACATATATTAGTTATAGATTCCTTACCGCGTCACCCATCCTCCCCGTTCTGCGAACTGACTTCTAGGGAGAGGGACTCCCTTCCAGGGCCCTAGTTATGTGCACCAGTGGTCAGTGTCTTGCATGGCTCTGTGCTTCTGGCGTGGAAAGTCGTGTCAGAACTGACGTCAGCGCGCAGGGGCGGCGTCTAAGTAGACATTGCAACGTCGACCGACGTCACCTACAGACGCGCACGGGTACTGCTAAGAGAAAAATTCTCCGGATCCAGTCTGTCGCCTGGGGTTAATTCTAAGATAAGGAATCTATAACTAATATATGTCTCTTACAGATACATCGTTACCGAAGGTAAGTAACTTGTTCTTTAATCAATGTACAGCATGTGAATCCAGAAAAGATTAAAGCTGCAAAGCAAAATGTTTACTTTCCCGTAGGAGTAGTTTCGCAGCTTGAAGTATTTCCTGATTCACATGCAACCCACTCACCTCTTCCGAAGAAGGTGAATTTGCAAATAAGCACAAGAATGAAACAAGCAGAAGAAACAGACATATCAAAGTTGACAATAAAAGGGGAAATACAAATCTGAAGTTGGCAACTTGGAAGGGTTTCCATGGTGTATGGCTGATGGCACACATGGAGGGACATGGCACTAAATGGTCAACAACGCCCTCACAAAAACAAACCTTGGCATAGTCAATAGGTCTCACCTTTGGAATCTTATAAGTGATTAGCGTGAGCTATTGGCATTGTCAGTGTGTTTAAGCTATGTTGTAGAGTAGTGTGACTGCAGTACAGCATGTTGCAAAGTTATAATAAGTTAGTGTTATAAGCATTTTTGTTACCTTATATATAAATAAAAATATATTATGTATAATTGAACGACCGTTTAAAAAAAAGAATTAACGTAAAAAATGCCATACATATGTCTGCCGTGAAGACTAACCTTGTGGGATTTTTCCGTGGTATATGTGCTTGCGTCAGTGCTGGGGCACCTTGCTTTCCCTGTTTACACTGCATGTGAGTGGGCTGGGGCACAAAAAAGCATAACTGCGAGGTACATTGGGCAATGTGTTTTAAACTCCACTGAGACCTGCTATGTTTGCTGCTTCACTGTTCCTGTTTGAACCTTTTTTTTGTTTAAAAGCACTAATTACAAAACATGCTGTGCATGGGCACAGACGTAGGCGATTAATGGCATCATGTGTAGTTGGGGGCTAGAAGCCCCGAGGTGAGAGTGCGACATGGAGGGCACAAACGCTCATGGCTGAGAGGGCAAAATAAGCAAGGAAGGAATCCAGGGGAGGAGCAAACAGAAAAGCAATTGAAGCCCCCGCGCTAACAAATGAGAAGAAAGCAAATGCCAGTGATGATGCAGCCAAGAAATGGGTGGGCTTTAAGTCCCTTGTATGTAAATAACATGCATTCACAATGAACAATATACATACATGCACACAGACCCATAAGCACCCTTGCAAATGGACCAACAAACATACATATACAGAAGATAGCACATGTAGGTAATCATGCTCAGCAAGGGGTAGTGGGTGGTTGTAGCAGGGCAGTGCAGGCTGGTGCAACACTCTAGAGCAGAGGACGGTGTGTATGTCACAGCACATGAATGCGTGTTCAGGGAGTAATGTGCACCCAGGGGACAGAGTGTGACGTACGACAAAGGCACAGGGGTGAGCATGGGGTGGCACAACATGTCAGAGAGTGTTCAAGTTGGCCCATTTAAATCCATCAAAATAAAAATAAACCCATACTTCTCCTTTAAAAGACGTATTAGACTATGGGCAGGTAGAAATGCGCGATAAAGCACTAAGTTATGACTAATTTTAGCTGTTCCGTTTTATCATTGTTAAGAATTCCACTTTTTATTACTGCTTTAAGGCCAACTGTCCCCGCGTCAACCATCTTGCAAATTGTAAATTATTTTCATTTGGCCCCCACAACAGTGAAGCGTTGTATATTCAACAATCCCAATGCATTTAGGGTAGTTGACCTTTTTCAGGGGGTGTGTTACTCTGTTGGTAAATGGCAAAATAAGAGCTACGTTTCAAGCATGTTGGTTTAATAAGATAGCACACACAGTGTTGCATCCCGTGTTCCTGAGCTGCTGTCTGTTGTTACAAGAAGCCAGGAAATGGGGCAAACCAAAACTGTGTTGATGTTGGTCATCTCCGTTATAAAGTGAAATTGTGGGGTTATCCGAGATTGTGTAGTAAATTATATATGAAGAAATTATATGGAGTGCACGTGTCTTGTAGCTTGTATTGGCAACATGACCTATTACATTCCGGTATAACGAGTGTAAGCCCGTAATCAGGTGCCAGGGTGTGCTGTATTGAGGTGTGTTGATGCTATGTGCTCAACTTTTTAAGATCCTTTCACATGATGTTAATCGGAGTTGCATTCACATAAACACTGGACTGCGGGTGACAATGTGCTCCGCATTTGTGTGTGTTAGTATTGTAAGCAACGGCTAACATAATGTTAATCTGAGTCGCATTGAAGTAAACACTGGACTACGGGTGCCAGTTTGCTCTGCATTCACGTTTGTTAGTATAGTGAGCAACTGTATATCTGTGTCTTAAAGTGAATGAAGGTATTATTGTGCAAAAAACAATTATCATAATGTTAATAGTGACCAGCTCACCGTAAGTGGTAGACCTGACTTTAATGATCCATTTTTATTGGGCGTCTATTTCGGTCGCCATGATGAAAAAGTGGAACGCTTCTGTTTAATTATCTGAAAGAAATACATAGTGATAGATTCCTTACCTTGGAATATCCCCAGGCGTCAGACTGGATCCGGAAAGTTTTCGTCAGCAGTACCCCTGCGCGTCGGTAGGTGGCGTCGTGCGGCTCCGCGTCCGTCGTTGGCGTTGTGGTCACCGAGATGACGTCGCGGGCGCTACTTAGACGCCGCCCACGCGCGCTGACGTCAGTTCTTTCTTTTTCCGCGCCAGCAAGCGCAGATCCGGGAAGAGCAGGAACCCCCAGTCAATTTTTGACTGACTTTTTGAGGCTTTTTGTCTCTGTTTTTTCATCGAGTCTTCGACTCCTGGTGCAGATAGGATGCCCGGTTTTAAGTCCTGCGGGGACTGTCACCGTATGATGTCGGTGACGGACCCGCACCGTGTGTGTCTTTTCTGCCTGGGGCGCCACCACGACCCCAAGTCATGCCCCGATTGCCGGGCCATGGCGCCGAAGACTTTGCGGGAGCGGTCCCGAAAGTTGCTGGAAGCCCGGCAGTCGGCTCCGCGCCGGTCGATGTCCCGGTCCCGTGGGAGGTCGAGGGACCGTGCGCGGAGTCATCACTATCGGTCTTCGGGATCCAAGTCTTCGCACTCAGGGTCAGGTAAGGCGAAGCACAAGAAGTCGAAGAAACGCCATCGTTCTCCGACTTCCCCTCGCCGGTCGCGCGACGCGGCTGATGGTGCGGGTGGTGCCTCCCCCGCGGCTCCGGCGGAGCCTATGCAGTCGCTGCCAGACTACCCACACTTCCCGGGTTCGTCGGCGACTCCGGCCCAAATACAGGAATTCCTGTCGGCCATGGCTCGCCTCTTTGGGCCGTCGGGGTCCTCGCCTTTCCTCGCCGGTGGCTCTGGCGTCACTGTCGGCTCCGGCCTTAGCACCGCAGGACCCCCTTGGATCCAGGCCTGGATCCCGGTCGACGCCGGTTGACCTTATAACACCTCCACCGACGTCGACCCCACCGGCACCACTTCTGACACCGCCCGCTCCTCGGGACGACGTTGACCCCGGTTTCAGCCCCGAAGTGGACGCGGCGTCGAGCCGGCGTCGATCGATGCCGTACTCGCCGTTGCGCGGGGATTTCTATCCCCATGTCCCTGCTCCTTATTTTAGGCCTGTTGAACAGCCTGAGGAGCTAGGGGAGGACTGGGAGGGGTCTGAGGACCCTCTCGCAGCTGTTTGCGAGTCTGAACAGGACTGGGCTGAGGAGTTGGGGGACGCCAGTGGTCTGGATACCTCAACAGACCTTGGCATGCTGTCTCCTCCTACCGTGGCTACGGAGGAGGGTGCTAGTTATGCTGTGGTGTTGCGTAGGGCGGCCGAGGCCCTACACCTCGAGCTCCCTACGGTGGCTGTCAGGACTAACCTCCTGACAGAGGTGCTTCAGCCAGCAGCTACTTCTGCGGAGCTGCTGCTTCCCTTCAATGAAGCCCTTTCTGACGTTCTTTTGGGCACTTGGTCCAGGCCCACCACAGGGGCTCCTGTGGATAGGAACGTGGCCCGACGCCATCGCCCGGCTCCGGGTGACCCCATTTCCCTCTCCCATCATCCCACCCCCGAGAGCTTGGTTGTCCAAGCCTCTGCTTCCCCGACCGCCTTCCCTTCCGCACCACCGGATAGGGAATCCAAGAAACTGGATCAGTTCGGAAAGAACATTTTTTTCTTCCACCAGTTCTGCGCTGCGGTCCGTGAACACCGCATGCCTCTTGGGCCGTTATTCCCACTCTCTGTGGGATAAGGTGGCGCAAGTGCTGCCCAAGTGTCCGGAGGAGGCCCGGTCAGCTCTCTCCCAGGCTGTTGCAGAGGGGAGAGACGCAGCTAAGTTCATGATTCGTTGTGGCCTAGACACCGCCGACTCACTGGGCAGATCGATTGCAACGACGGTGGCGGTTCGCCACCACGCCTGGTTGAGGACCACTGGATTTTCGGGGGATGTCCAAAACACACTTATGGACATGCCCTTTGATGGCCGTCGCCTCTTCGGCGACAAAGCAGACATCGCGTTGGAGCGGTTTAAGGAATCACGGGCTACGGCCAAGTCCTTGGGACTCTCTGCAGTCCGCCCTCCTCCGCCTTCTGCTTTTCGCTCCTTTTGTGGCACCGGAAGGGGCGCCCCGCAGCGTTCGCAACAGAGCCACAGGCCTGCGCAGCAAGCATCCCAGCGCGGACGCGGATTCCGCCGTGGCGGACCAAGGGGCCAGCGGGCGGCTCAGTCCACCACCACCCCGGCCACCACTTCCTCCAAACATTCCTAGTCCGAACTTTCAAGCCCATCAAACACCAGTGGGCGGCAGGCTTCGCCATCACCTCCCCCACTGGCGCACCATCACTTCGGACAGGTGGGTTTTAGAGATAGTCCGGAGGGGCTACTCCCTCCCCTTTGAGACTACCCCTCCAGCCATGCCACCTCAGTGCCACTGCATGTCGGGGGATCACTTGGTGCTTCTTCAGCAGGACGTTGCGGCCCTCTTGGCCAAGGGGGCCATCGAGCGCGTTCTGACGCCAGAAGTAGGTCGTGGTTGCTATTCCCACTACTTACTGGTACCCAAGAAGGACAAAGGCCTGCGTCCTATCTTAGACCTCCGGAACGTCAATCGCTTCCTCCGCAAAGAGAAGTTCAAGATGCTCACTCTGGCTCAGGTCTTGTCTGCTCTCGATCCACAAGACTGGATGGTAGCGCTAGACTTGCAGGATGCCTATTTCCACATCCCAGTCCTGCAAGCACACCGGCGTTACCTGCGGTTCACGGTAGGCCACGAGCACTTTCAGTTCACCGTGCTCCCTTTTGGCCTTACCAGCGCCCCTCGGGTGTTCACGAAGGTGCTGGTGGTGGTCGCAGCTCATCTGCGCAGATCAGGGGTTTCAGTCTTCCCCTATCTCGACGACTGGTTGTTGAAGGCGGGCTCGCCCCAGGCAGTCGTCTCCCACCTCCAGACTACGGCCGACCTCCTGCACTTGCTGGGGTTCTCCATCAACGTGCCGAAGTCGCACCTGATTCCCTCTCAGAAGCTCCTCTTTATCAGAGCGGTTCTGGACACGGCGCAGTTTCGGGTCTATCCTCCCGAGCAGCGAGTCCAGGATATTCAGGCTCTGATTCCCATCTTTCAACCCTTGTCCCGGGTTTCGGTCAGAGTGACTCTGAGGCTGCTGGGCCTCATGGCCTCCTGCATCCTGCTGATCGATCATGCCAGATGGCATATGCTGGCTCTGCAGTGGGACCTGAAGTTCCAGAGGGCGCAGCATCAGGGGAACCTGTCCGATCACGTCCAGATCTCGGAGGGCACTGCACGACAGTTGCAGTGGTGGCTCACAAACCGGCATTGGGTCGAGGGCAGGGCCCTCTCCCTTCCCCAACCGGAGCACACAGTGGTGACGGATGCGTCCCTCCTGGGATGGGGCGGCCACATGGGAGAGGCGGAGATCAGAGGCCTCTGGTCTCCGGCGGAGGCCAAGCTCCATATCAACCTTCTGGAGCTTTGGGCGATACAGCTTGCACTGAAAGCATTCCTTCCCTCTGTCAAGGGGAGGGTAGTGCAGGTGTTCACAGACAACACCACCGCCATGTGGTACTGCAACAAGCAAGGCGGGGTGGGGTCGTGGACCCTCTGTCAGGAGGCTCTGCGTCTCTGGACATGGCTGGAACATCAGGGCATGTCCCTGGTGGTTCAACACCTGGGAGGTTCTCTGAACGCCAGGGTGGACGAACTCAGCCGCAGGTGCATGCTCGATCACGAATGGCGTCTTCACTCGGGGGTGGTGCAAGTTCTCTTTCAGCAGTGGGGAGAGCCTTGGTTAGATCTATTCGCCACTGAAGAGAACGCACAATGTCATCAGTTCTGCGCGTTGGAATTTCCAAGGCGGCACTCGCTCGGCGACGCTTTTCGTCGCGAGTGGAGTTGCGGTCTGTTGTACGCCTTTCCGCCTATACCACTTCTGCCCAGAGTGCTGAAGAAGATCAGGCGCGACCGGGCACAAGTCATCCTTGTGGCCCCGGACTGGGCTCGAAGAGTATGGTATCCCGAGCTACTCAGTATGAGCATCGATCCCCCGATCCGACTGCCTCTTCGGGAGGATCTTCTGTCGCAGCAGCAGGGGACGGTCCTCCACCCGAACCTATCCAGCCTCCACCTCTTTGCGTGGAGATTGAGCGGCGGCAGTTGATTCCTTTCGACTTGCCTCCTGAAGTTTGTGATGTCATTCTGGCAGCCAGGCGTCCCTCTACTGAAGTGGTATACGCCTGCAGGTGGAACAAGTTTGTGGCATGGTGCACAGCAAAGGCTGTGGATCCCCTTTCTGCCCCTCTTTCTGAAGTACTACTGTTCCTTCTTTCTTTGGCCCAGCAGGGCTCTGCTCTGGGCACTATCAAGGGCTACCTTTCTGCTATTTCTGCCTTTCTCTGGCTCCCTGATCAGCCCTCTCTTTTCAAGTCCCCTGTTGTAAATAAATTTTTAAAAGGCATTACACACCTTTTTCCTCCTATTCCGCTTGTGATGCCACAGTGGGACTTGAATCTGGTTCTTACATACTTGATGTGTGCTCCCTTTGAGCCCCTTCACAACTGTCCTCTTCGTCTCTTAACCTTGAAGACTGCCTTCCTGGTGGCCTTCACCTTCGCTAGGCGAGTGAGTGACCTCCAGGCTCTTTCTTGTAAGCCTCCTTTCCTATCAGTCCATCCGGACAAGGTTGTGCTCAGGCCCCGTCCTTCCTTTTTGCCAAAAGTGGTTACGGCCTTTCACATTGGGCAGACTATTACCTTGCCCACCTTCTTTCCGCCTCCGCATCCTTCTAGAGAGGAAGAGGCTCCACCGTCTGGACCCAAAACGTGCGCTCTCATTTTATCTCAACTGCACACAGCAGTTCCGGGTGGATGACCAGCTCTTTGTTGGCTACGTTGGCACCAAGAAAGGTCGGGCGGTACACAAGAGAACTATCTCCCGCTGGGTTGTCTTGTGTATCAAAGCCTGTTACTCTTTACAAAAGAACCTCCGGTGGGGCTGCGTGCTCATTCCACCAGAGCTACTGCGGCCACTACTGCATTGGGACGTGGTGTCCCCCTGCAAGACATCTGTCAGGCAGCCACGTGGGCCTCGCTGCACACGTTTACTAAGCATTATTGCCTGGACAGCCAAGACCGAAGAGACGGCTTCTTTGGCCATTCTGTTCTCCGTGACTTTCTGGTGTGATCTTGGTTTGCAGACCCACCTCCGGGGTTGGTATTGCTGGGGTATCTATTCTAAGGTAAGGAATCTATCACTATGTGTTTCTTTCAGATGAACAAGTTACTTACCTTCGGTAACGATATATCTGTAAGAAACATTAGTAGTGATAGATTCCTTACCGCCCCACCCATCCTCCCCCGTTCTGCGAACTGATTTCTAGGGTTAAGGTCATCCCTTTCAGGGCCCTAGTTTCAATGCACCAGTGGTCAGTAGCTTGCATGGCTCTGCGTTCCTGGCGCGGAAAGTCGTGTACAGAACTTACGTCAGCGCGCGTGGGCGGCGTCTAAGTAGCGCCCGCGACGTCATCTCGGCGACCACGACGCCAACGACTGACGCAGAGCCGCACGACGCCACCTACCGACGCGCAGGGGTACTGCTGACGAAAACTTTCCGGATCCAGTCTGACGCCTGGGGATATTCTAAGGTAAGGAATCTATCACTACTAATGTTTCTTACAGATATATCGTTACCGAAGGTAAGTAACTTGTTCTATAAGCCCACGAGGTTAAGTACGAATGGTAAAAACAAAGGAAGGACCAAACTCCTACTGTCTGGCCAGTCATCGCTATAATTAAACGGTGTCTGTAGGAAATTCGCCTCTAAAAGACCCCTTACGGTGTGGCAACTATAAAGTATAAGGATATTTTTGGCGAAAATATAAGGTGAAATGAATGTGAATGCTCAACATAGGAAGTAAAATTCATTCTGACAGTACGTTCAATAGCCCGTCTTGAGTCTGAAACAAAGATGGTGTAATCGCGATTATACAACATACTTTATAATGAGTACATGAAGTTTACTTGATGTAGATAGGAAAAAGTGAAAGCAGTACGGGGTGGCGCATGAGTGAAGCACCACCGCATATGGAGTGGTGGTCGTTAATGTAAAAAAAATAGGCTAAACAAAGCAGACGTAGTGAAGCACTCCATGAAAAATTAACCATAGATGCTTCGTAGTTGAAAAACAAGCAAAGCGCGTGCCCCACTGTGTCCCACCGCAGCAGCCGCTGCTGCATGCCACTGCTGTGTCCTGCGGCAATACTCTATGGGAGTTAACTTTTGAGAAAAGGTGGAACATGCACCAACCATTAGCCATTTAGAGGCTACATTTTTTGAATGACAGACAAAAGCCAATTCAAAGCGATGGGAGGAGTCAAACCCCACAAAATACATACAACAGATCATCCTGAAGCACAAGCTCTGTATGCTCGACCTAAAAATAAGAGAATAGAGACTATAATCTAGTCCCCATCGCACCCGAACTACAAGGCACCATCAACACCACCTTCAAAACAGGCACCTTCCTAGACGACTGGAAGCGCGCAGAAGTCAGACCCCTGCTCAAGAAGCCCACAGCTGACCCCACCGACCTCAAGAACTATCGGCCCATCTCGCTCCTCCCTTTCGCAGCCAAAGTTGCAGAGAAAACAGTCAACAGGAAACTGACACGATTCATTGAAGAGAACGCCATCCTTGACCCGTCCCAATCCGGATTCCGAAGCAACCACAGCACAGAGTCCGCCCTACTCGCCGCCACAGACGACATCCGCACCCTCCTGGACCAAGGCCACTCCGCAGCCCTCATCCTACTCGACCTATCAGCTGCCTTCGACACCGTCTCCCACAGCACACTAGTCGCCAGACTACACGACGCAAGCATACAAGGAACAGCCCTGGACTGGATCCGATCATTCCTCACCGGAAGAAGCCAAAGGATCAGACTCCCACCCTTCCTCTCCGACCCCACGAAAATCACCTGCGGAGTCCCACAGGGTTCATCACTGAGCCCCACCCTCTTCAACATCTACATGGCCCCCATCGCAGCCATCGTCCGACAACACGGCCTCAACATCGTATCCTATGCCGACGACACCCAGCTCACCCTCTCCCTCACCAAAGACCCCACCACTGCCAAACTCAACTTCCAGAAAGGAATGCAAGACGTCGCAGTCTGGATGACCAACAGCTGCCTGAAGCTCAACGCCGAGAAGACAGAAGTCCTCGTCCTTGGTACCACCCCTTCTGCATGGGACAGCACCTGGTGGCCGACTGCCCTCGGAAGCCCACCTACCCCCTCAGACCACGCCAAGAACCTTGGCATCGTACTCGACTCATCACTCACCATGAACCGACAGGTCAACGCCGTCACCTCCAGCTGCTTCAACACCCTCTGCATCCTCCGCAAGACCTTCAAGTCGATCCCCCCTGAGTCAAGGAAGACAGTCACCCACGCACTCATCACCAGCAGACTGGACTATGGAAACACACTCTACGCCGGCATCAACAAGTCCCTACTCCGCAAACTCCAGACAATACAGAACACCGCCGCCAGACTCGTCCTCGGCATCCACCGACACGAACACATCAGCCAACACCTACGAAGTCTACACTGGCTCCCCGTGGAGAAAAGAGTCACTTTCAAAATCCTCACTCACGCCTACAAATGCCTACACAACAATGGACCCAAATACCTCAACGACAGAATCAACTTCCACGTACCCAAAAGAAACCTCCGACCTTCCAACCTCGCACTGGCCGAAACCCCGCGCATCCACAGAGCCAGAGCAGTCGGAAGATACTTCTCTCACATTGCTGCCAAGACCTGGAACGAGCTACCGGCAGACATCAGACGTGCCCCCTTCCTGAACACCTTCAGGAAGACCCTCAAGACCTGGCTCTTCGGCTAAACAGATCTGCGCCCCCCCCCACCCCCCCTCAGCGCCTTGAGACCCTCACGGGAGAGTAGCGCGCTTACAATTCCCTGATTGATTGATAGATAAAGGACAATTCCGAACCACACCACTAGATGGCGGAATAATGCACAGCATGTGAATTCAGAAAATTCTTTAAGCTGCAAAACTACTCCTATCGGTAAGTAATCATTTTGTTATTCTGCGTGCAGCAGCAAGTCTGGTCTCAAATGAAGAGACGTGAGAGCATATCACTCCTGTCCTAAGAAACTCAACTAGTAATCAAGTAGCTTGTATAACATTTAAGACTCTTCCATCCAAACTAGCTTCTTGCCTTAATTGACTATAGGAGGTGAAAGAATAACAAGGAATAAATCACACCTCCTACTATAAATTGCACAAAAAAAAAAATTCAAGACCTTAAACCAGGCCTCCTCTTGCTTTGCTACCTGATTGTATGACCAGATTCCAAAAAACATTAACCCCAAAACTCCCATCATTCCGAAAAGACTTATATATTCAGGGGACTAAATGTGTTGACTTCCCTCCCTTTTACTTCTGCTGTAAGTATTGCGTTCTACATCAAATATCCATGTCTCAGTTGTATGTAAAACTGTGTGTGACTAGCTTCACACACTAGAAGTAGCTAAAATAAATTCTATAAAGTATATACTCCAACCCGTATTGCAGAAACCGTTGACATTTGGTGATACAACGGGTAGGCACTGAGGCCTGCTTTTGAGGAGGGCATGTTTGTATTGGGTTCGTATAGGAAAAAATGTAAAAGTAACATTATTTGTTGGGGGGAAGAGGGGAGTTTTGTTTCCAGTCTAGCCTGTACTACAGGTAGACAGTCCAGCCATTGAAGCTTTTAGTAATGTTAAGCTGGTCTCTGCATGCTCACTCTTCAGAAATGTAATCCAGTGCTTAGTCAGTGTGGCACCAGTGCTGTACCTTTGTCAGCAGGGGTGTTCATCTGTCTCAGCCCATCTGCTTGTGCTCTGCTAACAGCACCATCCAGCTATGATGATGTCAGCTGCAGCAGCTGCCTTCTGCTCTGGTATGTGATCTTCCCGTGATTGTTTTTGTTCCCTGCCCACCAACAGCAAGGATCGCCAGCCCCCAAACTGCACTCCCTCTTTTTCATTAACTGCTCAGAGCTCAGCATACATGCAGCATGCACAGTGGTAATTGTGCCTGCTGCAACTAATGTATTGGCAGACAATGGATATGCTCCTCCCCTAAATATACTCCTCCCACACTACATTTTGTGGCTTTTAATGAATGTTCATAGACCTAGTGCTGCAACCAAAAGAAGAAGGCACTTTCATTGGTTACAGGCCATAGTCAGCAGTTTGAGAGCAACATTTCAACTCTCGGCTGCCAATAGTATTTAGATGCAAGGATGGTCACAGATACTGCTACGGTTGGGCGCATAGTAGAGCTGCACTGACGTAGGTGCTACCTGGCAGCCATCTTAGATTCTCTGCTCTGTTCAGGTTTTAAGGGGGGGGGGGAGTCATAAGGTGAACCTTAAATTTAGCCTAAGCCTGCGATACCGCTCTGTCCGCTCAACTGGAACTGTACATTTTGTTATTTACATTTATTTGTAAATGGCTATAACAGCTATTTTTGTTTTTTTTGTGTTGAAATTGGCAAACAAGTTACTTGATGGATTTAAGTCAGATACGCATAAGGTACTTTCTTCTTTTCCTTCTAATGACTCTTTTGTTTTTCTGTTTTTCATTTCAGTAACTCAGTTGTTGCAAAGCCTTATGAATCCACAGCCAGTTATTCTTCCTGGTCAACAACAGTCACGCAGCAGGCAATCTTCAGAATGTGTAAGTTGTTAAATCAAGGATAGCGTTCTGTGAAGGTATTTGTGTATGGTACTCCATAACGTACAGAGAATTACTACAATTACTCTGTGGTACCTTTTTATGTACTTGCTACTTGTAGTTGCCCAGTAATCTCCTTTTCATCAGGGAACTCAATGACTATAGCATCAGTTTTCTAATCTCCTGTGGCTTGTCTTTGTGTCCAATCCATGCTTTTCATTGATTCATTCTCCCTCCAAATTTTTAAATGTACTGCACAATTCCTCAATCATAGTATACTCAAACACACTTATAAAGTTGTCATGGATTGTTGGAAGTAGCAACAACAGTTTGTTCTTGATGTCACTTTCCATGTTGTTCTGTGTCACATTTCGTTTTGTAGTCTTCAATTCTAAGATTTTCCTGTACATAATTGACACATTTCAGTTCATGTTTTGCTCGTAGATTGTCGGCATCTTTAATTTTTAAATTACTTGATTTTTGTATTATTTTTTACGGTATCGATGGAGAATTACTCTTTTTCAAGTGACTGTTGATCATGAATGAATACAAATAAATTTTTAGTTTGGTATGCTAAAATAATTTTGGGGAAGAAAACAGTCTGGGAAATAATCTCCGCCCAGAATCTTGCATCATCCTTTAATTCCCTCCTGGCTTTTGCTGATTCGTCTTTACTTGCCTCCTTGGATTAAAAACCACAAGTATTAAAGCAAATCAAATAGCAGTTCTCTCTCTTCACATGTAGCATGGGTCATATTTAAGGTATGCACCTCTGCTTGGAACATCAGCGATGTTGAGTAGGGTCCAGAAATGACAGCATTATGAGCTTTCAAGTTTTATTGGTACATAGAAGGAAAAGTTAAGCATGTACAAGAAAATTAATCATCAATGAGATTTGTTTCTTGCGGTTATACAGCAATGTACGTACTGAGTAAGTAAAAAAATGAAGGGGGAAAATGTTATGTTTCCTTCACACATGGTACATTTTATGCAAATACTTGCACATGCAGTGCATAATCCATAGTACCTGTTATACAATTTGGTTGGTGGGTAAGTTACTTTTGTCTTTCAGTAAAGAATGGAAGTTATCTATCTTTAGCTAATACTGACAGCACTTGATACAGGCCTTCATTGTTGGATTGTCATTGGAAGAGTCTATCTGATCATTTGGGTGTGTGAGTGCAACCACTCGGGGCATTCTTTAGTGTCTCTTGACTTTAACACTTCTGGGGAGGCAGATATCTCTATGTTGGTGGATTCAAGGTGATCTAGAAAGAATTTCAAGGATTAGGATGTGTAATATTTAGACCTTTTGTCCATTGTAATCACCAGAAGGCCGGTTCAGGAAGACCATATTTGAGGAGCCCCAAAAATCTGCTTTCTATTCAAGTTTGTCTGATTAGAAAAATCAGCAGAGATAAATATTTTATGTTCATGTAGTCAGAAAGAACCGTTCTTTTGATGGCTGTGATCATCTGTCGTGCGTGTCCATGTTGGAGGAAACGGGCAATAAAAGGTCTCAGGAGGTCCATTTTAACTGAATGGCATGGTCTTATTCTGAGTGCCCACTGAAATTCGAGGCAGTTTTAGCAAGAGCTCTATCACAGTTTCAGTGATGTTTTAGTTTTCCATCTTTTCAGGGATTCTGTAAAAATGGACTTGACCCCTGTGGGATCTGTCTTTCCTGTTCCACGGATCTGATAGAGACATTTAGCCGCAGATTCCTTAACTTGTGAATTCTCCCAGGCGGTTTTGGTGTTTAAGTTCCACGGGTCCTGACCCCAGTCTGTTGTGTTGTCCATCCTATTTTTTGTAGCTGCGATCTATTCAGCTGTATCCCGACGACAGCCAAAGGTAGTACGGTCTGCTCTCATTGAATTGAGTTCTGTTGCATTTCACTTATTTTATCTACAGAATGCCTCCATAAAAATGTAATAACAGCAGATGTAGGAGATGATGTAGCTGTTAGAATGAATGTCACCTTGATGGGTGTGTGGATGTTCAGGCTGTGAAGATCAGTCTTTTAATCTACTGCAAGAGACAGGTGTCAGGGTCAAATGAGGGCATACCATTTATAGCGTTGCAGTGAGATGCATTTGGTATGACAAGTGTCCAGTGAGTACATCCTTATGGATAGGACAAAGGTACACGTTGAGAATTGATAAGGCTTTGGTCTTGATTATGGCTTAAGATGCTGTGATTGGTATTTGCAAAGAAGCAGATGCAAATGAATTTGCAGATTGCTGGGCAGGGCATACAGTGTTAGGGTGACTTTTG
Organism: Calotriton arnoldi; assembly: GCA_963921515.1. Classification (NCBI taxonomy): domain Eukaryota; kingdom Metazoa; phylum Chordata; class Amphibia; order Caudata; family Salamandridae; genus Calotriton; species Calotriton arnoldi. The sequence goes on along the minus strand of CAWUFW010000152.1, from coordinate 5,705,570 downwards.
TTCCATAGACTACTGTCCCTTACTTAAGGAGGTGCACTTTTCCATGTTCTTCTCTTCGATGCCAGGTACTCGAAGACCAGTGAGGTAATTACGTTTTTAACATATAGCAGTATTAGGGTGAGTTAACTGATGTTGCATTAATAACCCCACTACAAAAACTCACATCTGAAATAGGTGCTGTAAAAGGCCAGCATGTGGGTTGTCAGCAGCACAGGCACATGACTATATAATCTGATTCGTGATTGCGAATGAGGTACCATTCCCAGTTTGAGAGGAGAGGCAGATAGGACTTTGAATGTTCTTTCCTCAGTTTTATAATGAGCTTAATTATGAATGTTGCTCCCCATCATTCAGTAATCTGATCAACTGATTGCTTGTCTCCAAAGCGGGCTATAGTGATATTCATTGACCTTCAGTAATGCCTGTTGGGCAACTTCCCAGCATTGATTTCTTTGCAGATCTCCTCTGGGTTTTAGAGAATTTCACCTGTGATTCCTCCAGTGCCCCTCAAGCATCTCCTCCCACTGGCTCAGTGATCCTGTGTGCTGCTGAACTATGGGTTAGTCATCCCTCAGATCGTCCCAGATTATTACGTTTGGAGAGACGGGGAAAGACTCCTGATTCTTCTGTTGGATAATTTGCATGGGACCGCATCCGTCAGCCTGGGTCGCTGTTGACTCAAATTAAGTTTGTGCTTACTACGGAGCTACTATAAGTTGCATCTGAAAGAGACACGTTAGTGACAGATTCCTTACCTTAGAATATCCCCAGGCGTCAGGCTGGATCCGGAAAGTTTTTGCGTAGCAGTACCCTTGCGCGTCGGTAGGCGGCGTCGTGCGGCTCCGCGTCCGTCGTCGGCCTCGTGATCGCCGGGATGACGTCGCGGGCAGTACTTAGACGCCGCCCCTGCGCGCTGACGTCAGTTCTTCTTTTTCCGCGCCAGTAAGCGCAGATCCGGGAAGAGCAGTGCCCTAGTCAATTTTTGACTAACTTTTTTTGTGAATTTTTTCACTGTTTCTTCATCGAGTCTTCACGACTCCTAGGTGTCGTAGGGATGCCCGGCCTTCAAGCCATGCGGAGCCTGTGGTCGCATGATGTCGATCACGGACCCGCATCTCGAGTGTCTCTTCTGTCTCGGCCGAGACCACGACACGAAGTCGTGCCCTGACTGCCGGAAACTTCATCCGAAGGCTTTGCGAGAGCGGTCTCGAAAGTTACTCGAGGTCTGGCAGTCGGCTCCGCGCCGCACCAAGCCCCGGTCCCGGGAGAGGTCGAGGGGCCGGTCGCGGAGTCCCCGCCGGTCGTCGGAGTCCAAGTCTTCGCGCTCCTCGGGTAAGTCGAAGCACAAAAAGTCTAAGAAGCATCATCGCTCTAAGACTTCGCTCGCCGGTCTCGCGACTCGGCTGAGGCCCCAGTCGGCACCGCCGTCCCGCGGCCCTGGACATGCCTGTAGAGCCACCCCCGCATTACCCGTCCTTTCCGGGTTCGGGGCGACTCCGGCCGAAATACAGGAATTCCTGTCGGCCATGGCCCGCCTCTTCGGGCCTTCAGGTCCCTCCGGTGCGCCTTCGGGCCCTGATGGGGTTGCCCCGGCGCCGCCGTCGACTCCGGTCCCGGCGTCGCCTGTCCCACCAGCCTTCATCCCGGCCTCGGCTCCAGCCCCGGCCTCGATCCCGGCTCCGGTGGTGCCGCAACCCCCATCGACGCCGGTTGACCTAACCACGCCTCCGCCCGATGTCACCGGTGCCGCTTCCTGACGCCCGTCCGGGGCTCCGGACGGCGTCGGTCCCCGGCTCTCTCCGGCTCTGGACATGGAGCCGGACCGACGTCGCTCGACGCCGGCTCCGGCGCCAATGAGACCTTGGGTCCCAAATGTCCCTCCCTATTTTGAACAAGAGGAGGACCAGGAGAGCTGGGAGGGGTCTGAGGACCCTCTCACACAACAGTGTGAGTATGATCCGGACTGGGCTGAGGAACTTGGGAATGCCAGTGGTCTAGACACCTCCCCTGACACTGGCATGCTGTCTCCTCCCGTGGCTACGGAGGAGGGAGCTAATTTTGCAACGGTGTTGCGTAGAGCAGCTGGAGCCTTACATCTCCAATTGCCTACTGTGGCCGTCAGGACTAACCTCCTGACAGAAGTGCTTCAGCCGGCGGCTTCCTCCTCGGAGACTGTGCTGCCGTTTAATGATGCACTCACTGACGTTCTTTGGGTGCCTGGTCCAAACCCACCACAGGGGCTCCTGTGGATAGGAACGTGGCCCGACGCCATCGCCCTGCTCCGGGCGACCCCTTGTTTCTCTCCCAACATCCCACCCCCGAGAGCTTGGTTGTCCAAGCCTCTGCCTCCCAAACCGCCTTCCCTACCGCCCCTCCGGATAGGGAATCCAAACGCCTGGACCAATTTGGGAAGAAGGCTTTTTCTTCCTCCAGTGCTGGCTTGCAGTCCGTCAACACCGCTTGCCTTTTGGGCCGATATACCCACTCCCTGTGGGATTCGGTGGCGGCTGTTTTGCCGCAGTGTTCTGAGGAGGTCCAGACACTGCTTACCCGCGCCATTGCGGAAGGGCGAGATGCGGCTAAATACACCATACGTTGTGGCCTTGATACCGCTGACTCGCTGGGCAGATCGCTTGCGACGACGGTGGCGCTACGTCGCCATGCCTGGCTGAGAACAACTGGTTTCTCGGGTGATGTCCAGAATACACTCATGGACATGCCCTTTGATGGAGTCGGTCTTTTGGTTCAAAAGCAGACCATGCGCTGGAGCGGTTTAAGGACTCACGGGCTACTGCCAAGTCCCTGGGCCTTTCTGTTGTACGCCCTCCGCTCACCTCTGCTTTTCGCCCCTTTCGTGGCCACGGAAGGTGCGCCCAGTCACGTCAGCTGCCCAGCCACCGGCCCGCGCAGCAAGCGTCTTCGCATGGCCGAGGACGTGGATACCGCCGTGGCGGTTCGGGCAACCAGCGTGCGGGTCAGGCCACCACCTCCAACCCGTCCGCGGCCTCCAAGCCCTCCTAGTCCCTCCTTTCCGGTGCACAGCACGCCAGTAGGGGCAGGGTCCGCCATCACCTTCACCACTGGAGTCCCATCACCTCGGACACGTGGGTCTTGGACATTGTCCGAAGGGGCTACTCCCTCCCTTCGAGACCACCCCCAGCCATGCCACCTCAATTCCACCGCATGTCAGGGGATCACTTGGTACTTCTGCAGAAGGAAGTCACGGCCCTCTTGGCCAAGAGGGCCATCGAGCATGTTCCGACCCCAGAAGTATGACGTGGTTGCTACTCCCACTACTTCCTGGTGCCCAAAAAGGACAAGGAGGACATGCGTCCTATCTTGGACCTCCGGAACGTCAATCGCTTCCTCCGGAAGGAGAAGTTCAAGATGCTCACCCTAGCTCAGGTCTTGACTGCCCTCGACCCTGGAGACTGGTTGGTAGCGTTGGACTTGATGGACGCTTATTTTCACATCCCCGTCCTGCCGGCCCACTGGCGTTACCTGCGGTTCACGGTAGGCCTCGAGCATTTTCAGTTCACCGTGCTCCCCTTTGGCCTTACAAATGCCCCTCGGGTGTTCACCAAAGTGATGGCGGTGGTCGCAGCTCATCTGCGCCGGGCAGGGGTTCCAGTCTTCCCCTACCTCGACGACTGGCTGCTGAAGGCGGGCTCGTCCTAGGCAGTCGTCTCCCACCTCCAGACTACGGCCGAACTCCTGCACTCGCTGGGGTTCTCCATCAATGTGCCGAAGTCGCATCTGATTCCTTCTCCACAGCTCCTTTTCATCGGAGCAGTTCTGGACACGACGCAGTTTCGGGCCTATCCTCCCGAACGGCGAGTCCGGGATATTCAGGCTATGATTCCCATCTTTCAGCCTTTATCCTGGGTTTCGTGCACGGATGACCCTGAGGCTGCTGGGCCTCATGGCCTCCTGCATGCTGCTGGTCACTCATGCCAGATGGCATATGCGGGCTCTGCAGTGGGACCTGAAGTTCCAGTGGGCGCAGCACCAGGGCAACCTGTCCGATCACGTCCAGATCTCGGAGGGGACTGCAAAACAGTTGCAGTGGTGGCTCTCGAACCGGCAATGGGTCATGGACAGATCCCTCTCCCTTCCCCAGCTAGAGCACACAGTTGTGACGGACGCGTCCCTTCTGGGATGGGGCGGTCACATGGGAGAGGCGGAGATCAGAGGCCTCTGGTCTCCGGCGGAGTCCCGGCTCCATATCAACCTTCTGGAGCTCCAGGCGATCCGACTTGCACTCAAGGCATTCCTTCCCTCTGTCAAAGGGAAGGTAGTGCAGGTGTTCACAGACAACACCACCGCCATGTGGTACTGCAACAAACAAGGCAGGGTGGGGTCGTGGACCCTATGTCAGGAGGCTCTGCGCCTCTGGACATGGCTGGAACATCAGGGCATGTTCCTGATGGTTCAACACCTGGCAGGTTCCCTGAACGCCAGGGCGGACGAACCTCAGCCGCAGGTGCATGATGGATCACGAATGGCGTCTTCACTCGGAAGTGGCGCAAGGACTCTTTCTACAGTGGGGAGAGCCTTGGTTAGATCTATTCGCCACCGAAGAGAACGCGCAATGTCATCAGTTCTGCGCGTTGGAATTTCCAAGGCGGCACTCGCTCGGCGACGCTTTTCGTCACGAGTGGAGTTGCGGTCTGTTGTACGCCTTTCCGCCTATACCACTTCTACCCAGAGTGTTGAAGAAGATTCGTCACGACCGGGCCCAAGTCATTCTTGTGGCTCCGGACTGGGCTCGAAGAGTTTGGTATCCTGAGCTACTCAGTATGAGCGTAGATCCCCCAATCCGTCTGCCTCTTCGGGAGGATCTTCTGTCGCAGCAGCAGGGGACGGTCCTCCACCCGAACCTGTCCAGCCTCCACCTGCTTGCGTGGAGATTGAGCGGCGGCAGTTGATTCCTTTCGACTTGCCTCCCGAAGTTTGTGATGTGATTCTGGCAGCCAGGCGTCCCTCCACTAAGGTGGTATACGCCTGCAGGTGGAACAAGTTTGTGGCATGGTGCACAGCAAAGGCTGTGAATCCCCTTTCTGCCCCTCTTTCTGAGGTTCTTCTGTTCCTTCTTTCCCTGGCCCAACAGGGTTCTGCCCTGGGTACCATCAAGGGCTATCTTTGTGCCATCTCGGCCTTCCTCAGGCTTCCTGATCAGCCCTCCCTTTTCAAGTCCCCTGTTGTTAACAGGTTTCTAAAAGGCATTACACACCTCTTCCCTCCTGTTCCGTTTGTGATGCCTCAGTGGGACTTGAACTTGGTTCTTACCTTTCTTATGTGCGCTCCCTTTGAGCCTCTACATAACTGTCCTCTTCGTCTTCTGACTCTGAAGACAGCCTTTCTCGTGGCCATCACCTCCGCTCGGCGGGTGAGTGAGCTCCAGGCTCTATCATGCAAACCTCCTTTCTGTCTGTCCATCCAGACAAGGTTGTTCTTAGCACGCGTCCGTCCTTCTTGCCAAAGGTGGTTACTGCCTTCCACATTGGGCAGACCATCACTTTGCCCACCTTCTTTCCGCCTCCGCATCCTTCCAGAGAGGAAGAGAGGCTCCACCGTCTGGACCCAAAACGTGCGCTTTCTTTTATATCAACCGCACACAACACTTCCGGGTGGATGACCAGCTCTTTGTTGGCTACGTGGGCGCCAAAAAGGTCGGGCGGTGCACAAGAGAACCATCTCCCGCTGGGTAACCTTGTGTATCAAAGCCTGCTATTCTTTGGCTAAGAAGGAGCCTCCTGTTGGGCTGCGTGCCCATTCCACCAGGGCAACGGCTGCTACCACGGCCTTAGGCCGCGGTGTTCCGCTGCAGGATATCTGTCAGGCAGCTACGTGGGCCTCGCTGCACACGTTTACCAAACATTACTGCCTTGACAGTCAGGTCCGGGGGGACGGCTTCTTTGGCCGTTCTGTCCTCCGGGACTTCCTTGTCTGATCTTTGTTCGCAGACCCACCACCGGGGTTGGTATTGCTGGGGTATCTATTCTAAGGTAAGGAATCTGTCACTAACGTGTCTCTTTCAGATGCACAAGTTACTAACTTGTGTAACGATATATCTGTAAGAGACAGTAGTTAGTGACAGATTCCTTACCGCCCCACCCATCCTCCCCGTTCTGCGAACTGATTTCTAGGGTTAAGGACATCCCTTTCAGGGCCCTAGTATTTTTCAGACACCTATGTCAGCTTCTTGCATGGCTCTGCGTTCCTGGCGCAGAAAGTCGTGTACAGAACTGACGTCAGCGCGCAGGGGCGGCGTCTAAGTACTGCCCGCGACGTCATCCCGGCGATGCCGACGACGGACGCGGAGCCGCACGACGCCGCCTACCGACGCGCAAGGGTACTGCTACGCAAAAACTTTCCGGATACAGCCTGACGCCTGGGGATATTCTAAGGTAAGGAATCTGTCACTAACTACTGTCTCTTACAGATATATCGTTACACAAGTTAGTAACTTGTGCATTAGTGTTATTGTTGGATTTTAGAGTTTATTAAGTAGTATTGTCTGTTATAAATACAGTTTATGGGTTTGAGGGTTAGTTTTGTAAAGAAATCGGATAGCGTTAAATACAATTTTTCTTTTTTCATGTAATGATTTAAATAAATGTTTTTTTATAATATTGCTATTGTATGCATTGGGAAAAAGATTTGGCATCTGATTGATTTAAATCCTTCAGAAAAAGCCTTACTTGGCTGTTGATCGTGTGTATCGGCTCGCGGAGCCGTCCTAGGCCTGCTGAGGACGCCCGTACGGTATAGGTAATACTAGAGTGATCAGCCACGATGAATCGCCATGTTACATGAACCCAACGCATCGCGTGAAAGGCATCATAAGCCATTGGCCAGCTTCAAGAATGAGCCAGCGTGTAGCGAATCACGCTAGTTTTTCAAGCTGATTGGGGTTGTTTTGCCAATAGGCGCTTACGTGCTCAAGCAGGGCTCACGCGTCTACAGTCAGCTGTTTGTTGCTAAGCAACGCGTCTTCTGACGGTTTGAACCCGAAGCGAGTATGAATGAGTACGCGTTACGGACAAAATTAGTTTCTGTCAGTAGAATAAAGTAAATTTTGTAAAAATATAAGAAAATATTGTTAGAGCTAATATATTTAGACAGAAAAAGATTTAAAATGGCAAAGTAGGAATCTGTGCAGACGACCCTGGAGGAAATAAGGAAAATGGTGCCTCAGGAGCTGCAACGGGCAATTAAAGACACGGTTAGAGAAGATTTAAAAACCAGTAAATCTGGTGAAGGACAGGAGGAAGAGGAGTACTAATCAATTTCTGATAAGGAAGTACAAAGCCACAGGGGCCCAGGTGGTAAATGTGTGAGCAAGAAAAAACACTTGCAGAGTGATTTAGAGAAAGGAGCCCCTAGCAGCTCAAAGAGTAGGAACGTCCGACGTAACGAACATGATGGGCAGTCTAGTACTGCAATGCAGGGAAGCAAACTATAGGAGTTTGATCAAGTTGATTAGTGTCATGATTATGACAAATATATACTGTATTTTGATTATAAAGATCTAGACGATGGTTTTGATGAGAACCAAAGTAGGAAAGAGAAGAGAAAAAACATGGTAATGGATCCCATGGGCAAAAAGCTATTCGATCATAGGGAGATAAAACACCCTAGGAGTAAGGAATGGTGGCCCTTAGATCACGTGGCTGACTACATTAAGTTATGACTAAGAAGGCCATTAGAAAGGGAAGAGAGGAATGTCTTAAGAGCAGAATGCTCATGACCCATAATTTATGAAAGACTCCAAATATTGATCCGGAGATGGTCACATATTTATTAAAAATGGGAAAGGACCCGAGGAAGGGGTTAGAGAATTCTCTTAAATCTTGTCAAAACAAGGTTCTGGACGTCCTTGGTCCACTGTCAAGGATTTTCGATCATGTGGAGGAAGCGTATATTAATGGGGCAGAGGTGAATATCCACCTTTTACGAGGATGGTGCCAAAGAGCAATATGCCTTTTAGGCAACGCCAATGCTGGGCTGTTAGCTGAGAGGAGAAAAACCATCCTCATCAATCCTAAACTGGCAGATTTTAATGTAAAGGAGTCCAGTGATGAGGTGAAGGGCCTCTTATTCAGGGATGACATGGTGAAGAATATTGCTAAGTATCTTAAAACCTTTACGAGCCTTGACATGGCTCATTACTCCATGAAAAGAGTGTTCTCGGGGAACAGTTTTTATGGTTGGGCTGGGAGGAGGGGGCAACCTCTCAGCTGAGGGTTATTACAGGCAGTCCTCTGGTTTCTATCCTCAGAGAGGAAGCGGTACTAGACTTAGAGCATCAAGGGCCAGAGGTCAAGGCCAGAACTCCTTAACAGGAAAAGGTGAGTATGAAGACCATTTTGGTTCTACCCAAGAAAAGGTTGTGGGAAGATTAAAAGTGTTCGCAGAACAATGGGAGCAAATTGTGGATGATCCATGGGTCATTTCAGCGGGAAAAGATTATTTGATAGATTTGGATACAGAACCGTATCAAGTGAAAGAACAGAGAGAGTTGAGTTTCCAAAAGGATTTAGAGGATATTGTAACACAGGAGGTGGTTCAGATGTTTGCAAAAAACGCAATAGTGGAAATAGAGGAGGACAGGATAGGTTATGTCAGTACACTTTTTCTAGTGGGGAAAAAAGGACCTGGGGTGGAGACCCGTAATAAATTTGAGATGGTTAACATACAGACACTTCAAGATGGAGGGTATCCATCTACTAAAGGAAATGTTGTTGGAAGGAGACTGGATGGTCAAATTAAATCTCTAGGACGCATACATTACAATTCCAAACCATGGGAAAAGTCAAAAGTTGTTACAATTCAGATGGAAGGGTCAGTTGTACCAATTTCAGTGTCTACCTTCCGGCCTTTTTTTGGCCCTTTGGTGTTTTATAAGGATACTGAGACCGGTTGTTGGTTATCTGACTGAGAGGAACGTGCGGATGATGGTTTATCTGGATGATATCTCGATAATAAATCCGAACATAGGAGAGTTGAAGGAACATCTTACCATGGTAAATGGTCTGTTGGAATTGTTAGGGTTCATAGTCAATATAGAGAAGTCTATTTTTACCCCGAGTCCGACATTAGAATTTTTAGGTTTTGTTGCAGACACATTAAAAAGTCAGTTGCAGCTTCCAATAAGGAAGATAAAGGAGGAAATAAACAGGGGCGGCTCCTCCGCTAAGGCGGAAGAGCGTCTCCCCACTGCTCTCCGAGAAGATAAAAAAGGAAAAATAAAATGATGACGACGCAACAATATTCTCATTTTATTTTTCCTACTGCAATGGCTCAGTTCGTTTCTTGCGGGTGGGGCTGGGCTCCCTGACGCCCGAGCACTGCAGGCGGAGGAGTGGTGGCACTCTCCAAGTGCGCATCACGGTTTGGCCAGCCGTCTTGGGCCAGCCAAACAGTCATGCTCAGACCAATCACAATGCTGCATTGTAGCGTTGTGATTGGCTATGGGGAGCCTGGGAGCCCGGGTGCTTCCTGCTGCAGACTCCAGGAAGAAAATGAAGAGGACGGAGGAGAGGCGGTGGCCGGCCGTATTCAGGTAAGTGATTTTTTTTTTGTCCTTTTCATTCCACCAGGAACTAAGAAAAAGATACACGAGTGCATGAGGAATTTGGTTACATTGGTGCATGGTAAGGGATTTGGATCCCGTGGTGGCTGATGAAATAGAGGTAGCTATTTTTTTACACTTGTTTGACAAAGGAATGGCTTACAGAACAGTTAATTGCTATCATTCAGCGGTAGAGGCAGGACATTCCTTGATTCAAGGTATCTCAGTAGAAAGGAGTCCTTTAATTTGTAGAGTGATGAAAGGGATAAGGATGAGAAGGGGTCCTAAACCTAAGTATCTGTCTCTCTGCGATTTTAGATTTGGTACTGAAATTATTTCAGGTTTGGCCTAGTAATAAGTATCTGGGTATAAGAGAGTTGTGCTGGAAATTAGCAACTTTGCTGTGTTTAATATCCTTTAGAGTGTCAGATCTGGGGGACTTGGAAGTGACGAACGGAATTTATCAGCCAACAGGAGTACTGTTTGAAATTTTTAAAAGAACTTAATTATGTGTGGTTAAATGCATTAAAGAGTAGGAATGTCAAATCTTGGAGAATAGAAGTGCTGCTGTGGATCAGTTATTGATCTCGTATGTTAAATCTTTTCATGCGATTTTGAATGCAACAATTCGAGAAGGGTGAGATCTGCTATGAAGGAGTCATTGACATGTCTTAAGTTTGCAGCGCATTTGGTAAGGGGTGCCATAGCAAGTAAAACATTTATGTCAGGTTGGATGAAATTATGCAGGCAGCGGATTGGTCTAACACTGCGCTTTAGAAAACTTTGAACATGCATAATGCTAGCCTCCTGTCTTGCCAAGCTCTGCAATCTTCTGCGGAGCCCACTCCTGTGCCGCCATTCCCAGCGCCAACCCCATCTTCATACCCGACTCCAATACAGAGCCAGATAGATGCTGTCTGACGCCAACTCCAGCGTCGCCTGAAGCTGTGCACACGGAGTCGGAGCCAGGGCCTTTTTTCCTTTGATAGACCTAAAGTGGGAGACTATTGGAGGGGTCTCAGGACCCTTATGGCTACGTTAATCCCCCTTGATGAGCCCAAGGACAACTGATACGAGGAACTGGCGGATGCAGGTGGCTTGACCACCTAACCAGACGCTGGCTATCCACCGTGGCTACAGAAGAAAGGGCCTCTTTTTCAGTGGTGGTGCACATGGCAGTTGAGATCCTGGACTTTCAGCTGCCCTTGGTGGCAGTCAAGACGAACGTCTTGGTAGAGGTGCGTCTGCTGGGAGTTTCCACCTCTGACCCTCTCCTCCCATTTAATGAAGCCCTTAAGAATGTCCTGCTTGGGGCCTAGTTCAAGCCCTGCACAGGGGCCCCTGTGCACAGAAGAATTGCCCACTGCCATCGGCCCATTCCTGGGGATCCCAGTTTCCTCACCCAGCTTCCCACACCCAGAGAGCTTGGTGGGCCGAGCCTCCACCTAAAAAGTCAGCCCTGGCGCGTTCCCTAACGCTCCTCCGGATAGGGAATCCAAAAGGCAAGATACCTTTCGCAAGAGGATGTTCTCTTCTGTCAGCCTAGCGCTGCGGTGAGTGAACACCGATGCCTTTTGGTCCAATTCACCCACACTGTTTGGAATTCAGTTGTACACATGCTGCCCATGGTCTCGGAGGAGGCCCAAGCTATACTGTCACAGGCAATTTCAGATGGCAGAGACTGGCAAAGTTCACTATTCGCTGTGGACTGGACACAACCAACTCGCTAGGCAGAGTGATTGTGTCATCGGTGGTGGTATTAAGACACCATGCCTAGTTGAGAACCACTGACTTTTCTGGGGATGTCCAAGCTTCCCTTATGGAGATGCCCTTCGATGGCTCCAAAACATTTAGAAAAAGGCAGACTAAGTGCTGGGGCCCTTTAAGGACAGCTGGGTTACTGCCAGGTCCTTGGGCCTCTCCATGTCCCCTTCTAGCCCCATTCTGCCTTTTGCCCCTTCTGTGATTACAGTAAGGGCTACCTCCACGTCCTTTCCCACCCAGCCACCTAGGCCAACAGGCTTCTCAGCTTTTTCATGGCCATGGACACGGTTCCCACATACAAAGTGGGACCACCAGCCAGAGGTCGAACTAGTACAACACCCAGCCCCCTGGCAATCACAACATCCCCGTCCCATTAGTTTGCCCTCATACCACCACAGGTTCCTGGTGGGTGGCAGGAACCGCCATCACCTGCCCCACTGGCAGTCTATAACCTCAATCTGAAAGAGACACGTTAGTGACAGATTCCTTACCTTAGAATATCCCCAGGCGTCAGGCTGGATCCGGAAAGTTTTTGCGTAGCAGTACCCTTGCGCGTCGGTAGGCGGCGTCGTGCGGCTCCGCGTCCGTCGTCGGCGTCGTGATCGCCGGGATGACGTCGCGGGCAGTACTTAGACGCCGCCCCTGCGCGCTGACGTCAGTTCTTCTTTTTCCGCGCCAGTAAGCGCAGATCCGGGAAGAGCAGTGCCCTAGTCAATTTTTGACTACATTTTTGGTGAATTTTTCACTGTTTCTTTTCGAGTCTTCTCGACTCCTAGGTGTCGATAGGGATGCCCGGCTTCAAGCCATGCGACGTCTGTGGTCGAATGATGTCGATCACAGACCCGCACTTAGAGTGTCTCTACTGTCTCGGCCGAGACCACGACACGAAGTCGTGCCCTGACTGCCGGAAACTTCACCCGAAGGCTTTGCGAGAGCGGTCTCGAAAGCTACTCGAGGTCCGGCAGTCGGCTCCGCGCCGCACCAAGCCCCGGTCCCGTGAGAGGTCGAGGGGCCGGTCGCGGAGCCCCCGCCGGTCGTCGGAGTCCAAGTCTTCGCGTTCCTCGGGTAAGTCGAAGCACAAAAAGTCTAAGAAGCATCATCGCTCTAAGACTTTGCCTCGCCGGTCTCGCGACTCGGCTGAGGCCCCTGTCGGCAATCAATCAATCAATCAATCAATCAATCATGTCACTTATAAAGCGCACTACATACCCGCGAGGGTCTCAAGGCGCTGGGGGAAGAGGGGGGTGGTGCTGCTACTGATCGAAGAGCCAGGTCTTGAGGAGTCTTCTGAAGGCCAGTAGGTCTTGGGTCTGTCGGAGGTTGGTGGGGAGGGTGTTCCAGGTCTTGGCGGCGAGGTGGGAGAAGGATCTGCCGCCGGCGGTCGTTTTCCGGATGCGGGGGACTGTGGCGAGGGCGAGGCTGGTCGAGCGGAGCTGGCGGGTGGGGGTGTAGAAGCTGAGTCGTCTGTTGAGGTAGGCTGGTCCGGAGTTGTGGAGGGCTTTGTGTGCGTGGGTGAGGAGCTTGAAGGTTATCCTCTTGTTGACAGGGAGCCAGTGCAGGTCTCTCAGGTGGGGTGTGATGTGGCTGCGTCGGGGGATGTCGAGGATAAGACGTGCAGAGGCGTTCTGGATGCGTTGCAGCCGTCTCAGGAGCTTAGCCGTCGTTCCTGCGTAGAGGGCGTTTCCGTAGTCCAGCCTGCTGGTGACGAGGGCCTGGGTGACTGTTTTTCTTGTTTCGGTGGGGATCCACTTGAAGATCCTGCGGAGCATTCGGAGGATGTTGAAGCAGGATGAGGAAACGGCGTTGACCTGCTTAGTCATGGAGAGGGTGGGGTCGAGGATGACCCCTAGGTTGCGTACGTGGTCGGTGGGTGGCGGGGCTGTTCCCAGTGATGTTGGCCACCAGGAGTCGTCCCAGGCTGAAGGGTTGGAACCAAGGATGAGGACCTCCGTCTTGTCCGAGTTCAGCTTCAGGCGGCTGGTCCTCATCCATTCGGCGACGGCCTTCATTCCTTCGTGGAGGTGGGCTATGGCGGTGTGAGGGTCTTTGGTGAGGGAGAGGATCAGCTGGGTGTCGTCGGCGTAGGAGATGATGTTGAGGTTGTGCTGTCGGGCGACGTGGGCGAGGGTGCCATGTAGATGTTGAACAGCGTTGGGCTGAGGGAGGAGCCTTGGGGTACGCCGCAGATGATCTTGGTGGCCTTGGATCGGAAGGGGGCGAGGCGGACGCTTTGTGTTCTGCCGGAAAGGAAGGATGTGGTCCAGTCCAGGGCCTTCTCTTGGATCCCGGCGTCGTGAAGGCGTGTTCGTAGTGTGTGGTGGCAGACCGTGTCGAAGGCGGCTGATAGGTCCAGGAGGATGAGGGCTGCTGTTTCTCCGTTGTCTAGCAGGGTCCTGATGTCATCGGTGGCGGCGATGAGGGCGGTTTCGGTGCTGTGGTTGCTGCGACAGCCGGACTGGGAAGGGTCCAGGATGTTGTTCTCCTCGAGGTAGCGGGTCAGTTGTTTGTTGACGATTTTCTCGGTGACCTTCGCGGGGAACGGGAGCAGAGAGATGGGTCGGAAGTTCTTGAGGTCCTTGGGGTCTGCCTTGGGTTTCTTGAGTAAGGCGGTGATCTCGGCGTGCTTCCAGCTTTCCGGGAAGGTTGCTGTCTCGAAGGAGATGTTGATTATTTTCCGTAGATGGGGCGCGATGGCTGTACTGGCTTTGTTGAAGATGTGGTGAGGGCACGGGTCTAGCGGTGAACCGGAGTGGATGGTGTTCATGATCTCGCTGGTGTCCTCGTCGTTGATGTTGGTCCAGGAGAGCAGGCGGTTGGTGGTTGTGGGGGCAGTGGTCTCGGTGGTTGCCGGGGCGGTCGTGGTGTTGAAGCTGTCGTGGATGTCGGCGATTTTGCGGTGGAAGAAGGTGGCCAGTGAGTCGCACAGGTCTCGCGACGGCTGGATGTCGTTGGTGTTGGAGCTGGGGTTGGAGAGTTCCTTCACGATGTTGAAGAGCTCTTTGCTGTTGTGTGCGTTGTTGTCTAGGCGGTCTTTGAGTGAGGCCCTTTGGCGGATCTGATGAGGTGATGGTGACTGCGGGTGGCGCTCTTGTGGGCGGCGTAGCTGTCCGCTGTCCGTTCGTGGAGCCAGATCTTCTCCAGTTTTCGGCATGTTCGCTTGGAGGCCTGGAGGTCTTCGGTGAACCAGGTGGCTTTCTTGCTGGTGTGGCTGTTGGGCGGATTCTTGAGCGGGGCGAGGGTGTTGGCGCAGTCGTCGATCCACTGTCTGAGGTTGCGGGCGGCGGTGTGGGGTCGGAGGGTTCGGCGGGTGGGCTCAGGGCGAGGGTTGTGGTTAGCTGGTCTTCCGTGACTCTGCTCCAGCAGCGGCGAGGCATTTGTTCGGTGCGGTGGTGCGTGGTGGGCTTGCTGTAGGTGAAGTGGATGCAGTGGTGGTCAGTCCAGTGGGGTTCGGAGGTGTGGTTGAAGGAGACGTGTGGGCTTGCGGAAAAGATGGAGTCGAGCGTGTGGCCGGCGGCGTGGGTGGGTGTAGTCACGAGCTGTCTGAGTCCGAGGGTGGCGAGGTTGTCGATCAGGGTGGTGGAGTTGGTGTCCTTGTTGTTCTCGAGGTGGAAGTTCAGGTCCCCGAGGAGGATGTAGTCCGTGGAGGCGATGGCATGTGTGCTGACGAAGTCAGCGATGGAATCGCTGAACTGTGGTCGGGGTCCGGGGGTCTGTAGATGAGGGTTCCTCTGAGGGTGGTGTTGGGATCGGTGTGGATCTGGAAGTGCATGTGTTCGGCGGTGCTGAGGGTGTCGTCGGTGTTGGTTGAGACTCTGAGGGTGTTCCTGTGGACGATGGCGATGCCTCCTCCGACTCCGTTGGTGCGATCCCTGCGGGTGATCTTGTATCCGTCCGGGATGGCAATGGCGATGTCGGGGGCTGAAGCGGGATTCAGCCAGGTCTCCGTCCCCGCGGCCCCGGACGTGCCTGTGGAGCCGCCCCCGCATTACCCGTCCTTTCCGGGTTTGGGGGCGACTCCGGCCGAAATACAGGAATTCCTGTCGGCCATGGCCCGCCTCTTCGGGCCTCAAGGTCTCTCCGGTGCGCCTTCGGGCCCCGCGGACCCTGATGGGGTTGCTCCGGCGTCGCCGACGGCTCCGGTCCCGGCATCGCCTGTCCCGCCAGCCTTGATCCCGGTCTCGGCTCCGGCCTCGATCCCGGCTCCGGTGGTACCGCAACCCCCATCGGCGCCGATGTCCCCGGTGCCGTTCCTGACGCCGTCCGGGGCTCCGGGCGGCGTCGTTCCCCGGTTCTCTCCGGCTCCGAACATGGAGCCGGACCGACGTCGCTCGACGCCGGCTCCGGCGCCGATGAGACCTTGGGTCCCAAATGTCCCTCCTCCTCCATATTTTGAACCAGAGGAGGACCAGGAGAGCTGGGAGGGGTCGGAAGACCCTCTCACACATCAGTGTGAGTATGATCAGGACTGGACAGAGGAACTTGGGGATGCCAGTGGTCTAGACACTTCCCCTGACACTGGCATGCTGTCTCCTCCCGTGGCTACGGAGGAGGGAGCAAATTTCGCAACAGTGTTGCGTAGAGCAGCTGGAGCCTTGCACCTCCAATTGCCTACTGTGGCTGTCAGGACTAATCTCCTGACGGAAGTGCTTCAGCCGGCAGCTTCCTCCACGGAGACTGTGCTGCCGTTTAATGATGCACTGACTGACGTTCTTTTGGGCGCCTTGTTCAAGCCCACCACAGGGGCTCCTGTGGATAGGAACGTGGCCCGACGCCATCGCCCTGCTCCGGGCGACCCCTTGTTTCTCTCTCAACATCCCACCCCCGAGAGCTTGGTTGTCCAAGCCTCTGCCTCCCAAACCGCCTTCCCTACCGCCCCTCCGGATAGGGAATCCAAACGCCTGGACCAATTTGGGAAGAAGGCTTTTTCTTCCTCCAGTGCTGGCTTGCGGTCCGTCAACACCGCTTGCCTTTTGGGCCGATATACCCACTCCCTGTGGGATTCGGTGGCGACTGTTTTGCCCCAGTGTTCTGAGGAGGTCCAGACCCTGCTTACCCGCACCATTGCGGAAGGTAGGAATGCGGCAAAGTACACCATACGTTGTGGCCTTGATACCGCCGACTCGCTGGGCAGATCGCTTGCAACGACGGTGGCACTGCGTCGCCACGCCTGGCTGAGAACAACTGGTTTCTCGGGTGATGTCCAGAATACACTCATGGACATGCCCTTTGATGGAGTCGGTCTTTTTGGTTCCAAAGCAGACCATGCGCTGGAGCGTTTTAAGGACTCACGGGCTACTGCCAAGTCCCTGGGCCTTTCTGTTGTGCGCCCTCCGCTAACCTCTGCTTTTCGCCCCTTTCGTGGCCACGGAAGGGGCGCCCAGTCACGTCCGCTGCCCAGCCACCGGCCCGCGCAGCAAGCGTCTTCGCATGGCCGAGGACGTGGATACCGCTGTGGCGGTTCGGGCAACCAGCGTGCGGGTCAGGCCACCACCTCCAACCCGTCCGCGGCCTCCAAGCCCTCCTTTCCGGTGCACAGCACGCCAGTAGGGGGCAGGGTCCGCCATCACCTTCACCACTGGCGTGCCATCACCTCGGACAGGTGGGTCTTGGACATTGTCCGAAGGGGCTACTCCCTCCCCTTCGAGACCATCCCCAGCCTTGCCACCTCAATTCTACCGCATGTCAGGGGATCACTTGATGCTTCTGCAGAAGGAAGTCACGGCCCTCTTGGCCAAGAGGGCCATCGAGCATGTTGCGACCCCAGAAGTAGGACGTGGTTGCTACTCCCACTACTTTCTGGTGCCCAAAAAGGACAAGGAGGACATGCGTCCTATCTTGGACCTCCGGAACGTCAATCGCTTCCTCCGGAAGGAGAAGTTCAAGATGCTCACCCTAGCTCAGGTCTTGACTGCCCTCGACCCTGGAGACTGGTTGGTAGCGTTGGACTTGCAGGACGCTTATTTCCACATCCCCGTCCTGCTGGCCCACCGGCGTTACCTACGGTTCACGGTAGGCCTCGAGCATTTTCAGTTCACCGTGCTCCCCTTTGGCCTTACCAGTGCCCCTCGGGTGTTCACGAAAGTGATGGCGGTGGTCGCAGCTCATCTGCGCCGGGCAGGGGTTCCAGTATTCCCCTACCTCGACGACTGGCTGCTGAAGGCAGGCTCGTCCCAGGCAGTCGTCTCCCACCTCCAGACTACGGCCGAACTCCTACATTTGCTGGGGTTCTCCATCAATGTGCCAAAGTCGCATCTGATTCCTTCTCCACAGCTCCTTTTCATCGGAGCAGTTCTGGACACGACGCAATTTCGGGCCTATCCTCCCGAACGGCGAGTCCGGGATATTCAGGCTATGATTCCCATCTTTCAGCCTTTATCCTGGGTTTCGGTACGGATGACCCTGAGGCTGCTGGGCCTCAGGGCCTCCTGCATCCTGCTGGTCAATCATGCCAGATGGGATATGCGGGCTCTGCAGTGGGACCTGAAGTTCCAGTGGGCGCAGCACCAGGGCAACCTGTCCGATCACGTCCAGATCTCGGAGGGGACTGCAAAACAGTTGCAGTGGTGGCTCTCGAACCGGCAATGGGTCATGGGCAGATCCCTCTCCCTTCCCCAGCCAGAGCACACAGTTGTGACGGACGCGTCCCTTCTGGGATGGGGCGGTCACATGGGAGAGGCGGAGATCAGAGGCCTCTGGTCTCCGGCGGAGTCCCGGCTCCATATCAACCTTCTGGAGCTCCGGGCGATCCGACTTGCACTCAAGGCATTCCTTCCCTCTGTCAAAGGGAAGGTAGTGCAGGTGTTCACAGACAACACCACCGCCATGTGGTACTGCAACAAACAGGGCGGGGTGGGGTCGTGGACCCTCTGTCAGGAGGCTCTGCGCCTCTAGACATGGCTGGAACATTAGGGCATATTCCTAATGGTTCAACACCTGGCAGGTTCCCTGAACGCCAGGGTGGACGAACTCAGCCGCAGGTGCATGATGGATCACGAATGGCGTCTTCACTCGGAAGTGGCGCAAGGACTCTTTCTGCAGTGGGGAGAGCCTTGGTTAGATCTATTCGCCACCGAAGAGAACGCGCAATGTCATCAGTTCTGCGCGTTGGAATTTCCAAGGCGGCACTCGCTCGGCGACGCTTTTCGTCGCGAGTGCAGTTGCGGTCTGTTGTACGCCTTTCCGCCTATACCACTTCTACCCAGAGTGTTGAAGAAGATTCGGCACGACCGGGCCCAAGTCATCCTTGTGGCTCCGGACTGGGCTCGAAGAGTTTGGTATCCCGAGCTACTCAGTATGAGCGTAGATCCCCCGATCCGTCTGCCTCTTCGGGAGGATCTTCTGTCGCAGCAGCAGGGGACGGTCCTCCACCCGAACCTGTACAGCCTCCACCTGCTTGCGTGGAGATTGAGCGGCGGCATTTGATTCCTTTCGACTTGCCTCCCGAAGTTTGTGATGTGATTCTGGCAGCCAGGCGTCCCTCCACTAAGGTGGTATACGCCTGCAGGTGGAACAAGTTTGTGGCATGGTGCACAGCAAAGGCTGTGATTCCCCTCTCTGCCCCTCTTTCTGAGGTTCTTCTGTTCCTTCTTTCTCTGGCCCAACAGGGTTCTGCCCTGGGTACCATCAAGGGCTATCTTTGTGCCATTTCGGCCTTCCTCAGGCTTCCTGATCAGCCCTCCCTTTTCAAGTCCCCTGTTGTTAACAGGTTCCTAAAAGGCATCACACACCTCTTCCCTCCTGTTCCGTTTGTGATGCCTCAGTGGGACTTGAACTTGGTTCTTACCTTTCTCATGTGCTCTCCCTTTGAGCCTCTACATAACTGTCCTCTTCGTCTTCTGACTCTGAAGACAGCCTTTCTGGTGGCCATCACCTCCGCTCGGCGGGTGAGTGAGCTCCAGGCTCTATCATGCAAACCTCCCTTTCTGTCTGTCCATCCAGACAAGGTTGTTCTTAGAACGCGTCCGTCGTTCTTGCCAAAGGTGGTTACTGCCTTCCACATTGGGCAGACCATCACTTTGCCCACCTTCTTTCCGCCTCCGCATCCTTCCAGAGAGGAAGAGAGGCTCCACCGTCTGGATCCAAAACGTGCGCTTTCTTTTTATATCAATCGCACACAACACTTCCGGGTGGATGACCAGCTCTTTGTTGGCTACGTGGGCGCCAAAAAAGGTTGGGCGGTGCACAAGAGAACCATCTCCCGCTGGGTAACCTTGTGTATCAAAGCCTGCTATTCTTTGGCTAAGAAGGAGCCTCCTGTTGGGCTGCGTGCCCATTCCACCAGGGCAACAGCTGCTACCACGGCTTTAGGCCGCGGTGTTCCGCTGCAGGATATCTGTCAGGCAGCTACGTGGGCCTCGCTGCACACTTTTACAAAGCATTACTGCCTTGACAGTCAGGTCCGGAGGGACGGCTTCTTTGGCCGTTCTGACTCCGGGACTTCCTTGTCTGATCTTTGTTCGCAGACCCACCACCGGGGTTGGTATTGCTGGGGTATCTATTCTAAGGTAAGGAATCTGTCACTAACGTGTCTCTTTCAGATGCACAAGTTACTAACTTGTGTAACGATATATCTGTAAGAGACAGTAGTTAGTGACAGATTCCTTACCGCCCCACCCATCCTCCCCGTTCTGCGAACTGATTTCTAGGGTTAAGGACATCCCTTTCAGGGCCCTAGTATTTTTCAGACACCTATGTCAGCTTCTTGCATGGCTCTGCGTTCCTGGCGCGGAAAGTCGTGTACAGAACTGACGTCAGCGCGCAGGGGTGGCGTCTAAGTACTGCCCGCGACGTCATCCCGGCGATCACGACACCGACGACGGACGCGGAGCCGCACGACGCCGCCTACCGACGCGCAAGGGTACTGCTACGCAAAAACTTTCCGGATCCAGCCTGACGCCTGGGGATATTCTAAGGTAAGGAATCTGTCACTAACTACTGTCTCTTACAGATATATCGTTACACAAGTTAGTAACTTGTGCGACAAGTGCGTACTCCAGATCATCCAACGGGGTTACAATGAAGAAACAGAACAACCCACCTCCAAAAGTACACTCAATGCAGAATCAAAAATCAAATCCAGTAACACAGAAGCTTTTTTATATTGGAAATATCTGTTTCTTTTCTTTACTTAAAGTTCATAAACAATAATTTGAAAACAATGATTTAAGCATCAATACATGCATACGTCTCACCCAGAGTTCTCAAGAAGATCAGTAATGAACGCACCCAAATCATACTTGTTGCTCTGGATTGGGCAAGGAGAGTATGGTACCCCGAATTCCTGACCATGAGCATCGGTCGTCTGATCAGGTTGTCCCTTTGTCCTTTCGGGATGTTCTTGTGTCGCAGCAGCAGGTCTCGCAGCAGCAGCAGCATCCAAACCTGCGCACACTCTGCATTCATGCTTGGAGATTGAGCAGCAGCAGTTAACATTTTATGACCTTCCTCCTGAAGTCTGCAATGTTATTCTGGCAGCCAGGTGTCCCTCAACCAAGACAGTATACGCCTGCCATTGGGGCAAATCTGTGGCATGGTGTGCCTCCAAGAATGTTGACCCCCCTTTCTGAACTTTTGTTGTTCATACTTTCCGTGGCGTAGCAAGACTTTGCTTTGGACACTGTTAAAGGTTACTTGTCGCTCATTTCGACTTTCTTGCAGTTGCCAGAGCAACATTCTTTGATCATGTAATTTGGTTTTTATCAATGTTTTTAAAAAGTGCAGTTAAATGCAGGAAATCAATTTTATTGTGAAAATGTTTAACCTTACAGACAGGAAATCATGCAAATAGTGGTGCTTTGTAAATCATTCTTGAACATGTTAGAATTGAAATTTGTTTTAATGAATTGCTGTGCTTTTATGATTTTTCTGATGGAAATCGAATAAAGCTTTGATTTTATTTGATCAAGTCATCTATTGTGACTCTTTTTCTGAAGGGACTTCAACACCTGTTCCCTCCACGACCGTTCATAATGCCCCAATGGGAGCTCAGTCTGGTTTTGACCGTTGTGGCCATAACATAGGCCAGGAAGGTCAGTGAGCTGCACAGACTTACCTTGCACCCTCCCTACACAAGAACCTGTGCCACCTTTCTCCCTAAAGTGGTGACATCTTTTCATGTGGACCAACATATCACCTTGCCTGCCTTCTTTGCCTGCCTCACCTGTCCAAGGAGGAGGACAGACTTCACTGCTTGGACTTAAAAAGAGCATTATCATTCTAAAGTTATCATACCAGAGTTCCATGTGGAAGATCAATTCTTCATTGGGTACTTTAGTGCAAAGAAAGGCAAAGCTATAGAGAAACTGACTATCTCAGGATGGATAGTGCTCTGCATCTGCTACGCATTTGCCACGAAGCAACCCCTTGATGGCTTGCGCTCTCATTCAACCAGAGCCAAGGCCTTGACCACTGCGTTTGCTCACAGAGTCCCTGTCCTGGACATATGTCGGGCTGCAACATGAGCATCTTCGCACCTGTTCTCTGAAAACTAATGTCTGGACAGTCAGGTCTGTCGTGTCGGGACCCTTTGGGTCCTCCAGGACTTCCTGATCTAAATCTGTTTGCAGGCCCACCTCCGTAAAGGTATTGTTTGGGTATCTATTCTAAGGTAGGGAATCTGTGGTTAGAAGTCTCTATCAGATGAACATGATACTTACCTTCGGTAACGCCTTATCTGATTGGGTTTCTGTCTAGTTGCAGATTCCTTACCGACCCTCCCATTCTTCCTGCTTTGCGAACGGATTTCTTCACATAGTGTACCCTTATGAGGTCCTTAGTGCTACTTACCAGTACATCAGCAAACTTCATGACTCCATGCTTCTGGCATGGAAAGGTCGTGAAAAGTAACTGATGTCAGCACGACAACGACACAGAGCTGGGATGACGCCACCTACCGGCGCACATAGGTACTGCTCGAAAAGTTTCCAGATCCAATCTGACGCCTGGGGATAATTCATGGGTAGGGAATTTGTGGCTAGATGGAGTCTCTACCAGATAAGACGTTACCAAAGGTAAGTAACTTGTTCTTGGTAGTACATTGTGATAAAGTAAAGGAAAATATAAGTTCACATTACAGCTTAGCTTACAAGAAAAGAAAAGGGTGGCGTAAGCCAAGTGAAAACTAAGCAGGCGAAGTAGTGAAATCTGGTTGACAGTCATTGCAGTGTACGTATTAGACATACAAATTGAGGGTAGTGATGAGGTTGAAAACATCAAAGGCCATGGCCAACAAAATTGTGGATAGCTCTTTCATATGAAATACAATATTGCAGATAAAAATAAAACATCTAGTGCAAAATTAAACACTTCAAAAAGTTGTTAGATATTTGTTGCAAAAATATATCAGAAGCAGTTTAATACAAGTTTCTGTTTTTTTTAAAAAGTGCAGTAGAGGGGGCGTGTCCAAGAACATGGCCGAGTTAGACGCTGGTTCCCGGAGCTCCCGACCTGAGCCCTAATCCTTAACCATCCTGCCAGCTCTAAATGCCTAATTTTGATGCTGGCCTTCCTGTAACACCCCCGTGATACGGAGCGGAAGACTTGGGCCCCGGAGACCAGTGCAATGGTTGTTTTCTGGACGAGCTGTGTGCTCTCCGGCCGGAGGCCAAAAATGGCGGACGGGTGCTCATGAAGCCCTGAAGAGCCGGACGGACTGGAGGAACCGCCAAAAGATCCTGCCTTGTCGGCGTACGAGGCCTCGCTGGGCTCCCGAGGAGGGGGAAGGGCCTCGGAAGAGGTGAGATCCTGCCGCGCCTTGCGGGCGCTGGGGCGCGGGCCGGTGTGTCGCCTTTGCCTTGCCGCCCCCACCGGGCGTGTAAATTCCCCATGTGAACACCCCGGAGGAAGCGGGACCCCCGGCGCGCCGTGTGGAGTGGAGGCGGAGGCGTGTGTGCTGATCCTGCCCCTCCCACCTCGGCTGGGCGCATAAATCCAGCGGTGGCTGGACCGGAGAGAGAGGAGCGAGTGTGGCCCGTCGGGGCCCTGTGCACTTTGGTATCCTCGCCCTGTGACCTTGTCTACCGGCCCGGAGTGCACCATTTGATCCAGAACTGGGCCCGACGGACATCGCGGTGAGTGCCGCTCCCCTGGGGTGAGGTCCGGTGGGGAACGAAGCGACTGGGCTTCCCCGCGGTGGGGTGTGGAGTGCCTCTCGGTCCTCAGAGGGCCTGTGCTCTGGATCGCATGCCGCCTCAACGGGGGAGGGGCCCCTGATCTGTCGCCTGCCCTCCCTCCCCCTGCGCCTCTGGATCGATGCCCTGATCAGCGCCGACTGGGAAAGGGGGGGCCCTGGCCCTGAGCAGCCTAGCCTAGACGCACTGGTGGATCTCCTGAGCAGGACCCCACGAGAGACTTGAGAGGGGTGTGCGGGGTGTGGAGTGCGCCCTGAGGCACGGCCCCCCTATGGTGAGGATCCAATATCAATAGCTGCCCCCCCCCCCCAACCACCCTCCCCACCCTGGGACACTGTGTGATTGCTGCTTCTCCTCTCCCCCCCTTCTCGCATGGGTGCATGGTCTGAGGGATAGAGACAGAGCGCACTTTGGGGTTTGGCGAGATCTTCACACAGCATTAGACCGGGCCTGGGGCGGTGAGAGGTGATGGAGGGTCCTCCCTCACCCACGATGACCAAAGACAAGGACCCGAAGCCCCCCAGACATGGGAAAATGGACAAATATACTAAAGTTGTCAACCCACACGAAGCTACACAGCCCATATCGGAGGCGGCTACTATACTCCAGGCCATTCAGTCATCCTGGGAGGCACTTGAAAATAAAATCGGAGAGGTGCGCTCCGAGGTTACGTTGCTGAGGCAGGATCTTCTGAACGTCTCTGCGAGAGTCACGGAAGCGGAGTCCCGGGTTTTGGAGGTTGAAGAAGTGGTCAAGGACCTACAAAAAGCTGTGGTGGAGCTCCGCAGCACTAGTGGTGACCTGCAGTGGCTCGTGGACGACGCAGAAAACAGAGCTTGCAGAAAAAATCTCCGCTTCATGGGATTCCTGGAGGGAACGGATCTGCCTGCGTTCTTGACCAAATGGCTGAAAAACATTATCCTACCCGAACACTTCTCTACACGTTTCGTTCTTGAACGGGCACACAGGGCGCTGAATGCTAAGCCTCCCCCTGGCGCTCCCCCGAGGCCCATCATTGCAAAAATCCTTAATTTCATGGACCGGGACATGATCCTGCGAGAGGCACACAGGTTGGGGGAAATTAGACAAGAGAACTCTAAGATCATGATCTTCCCCGACTATAGCAGAGATGTGCAGAAGCAGAGAAAGACTTTTGATTCTGCTAAAGCTAAACTAAGGTCATTACAAATTCAATATATGCTGTTATTCCCTGCAAAGCTGAAGGTTATATACAACGGCAGGGCGCAGTTTTGAGGGGAGAAAGGGATTGTTAATCTATTTGTTTATGCTCTTTGCACTGGACCTAGCATTGACATTTATCTACCCTGGGAGACCCACAATCGGAGGAGGAGGCGCATGGTCAGGGCCGCACCTCTGCTATCACGACACCCCTGTTCCCACACATAGAAGATCAAACTGTCTCGGTCCTAACCTGGAATGTTAATGGCCTGAGAGACGGAATCAAACCCGGGTTGGTCACCCAATATATAAAGCGTCTTCGCCCAGATGTAGTCTTGTTACAAGAAACACATCTACTCGGTACACAATGCAAGTTCCTTGGGATGGCACAATACACGGTTTTGGCACATGCCGGCTTTACATCTGGGTCGAGGGGAGTCGCTATTTTGATGAAAAAATCTCCCCCCTTCGAAATCACATGTAAATGGATCGACCCAGACGGTAGATTCATTGGGGGTAACAGGAACCTGGGGCAGACGCAACATAACTATCATCTGGCATACTTACCGCCTCGACTGCAAGCCCCTGTACTCAAAACCGCTGGCATCCTCCTCGAGACTCCCATGTCCTTCCATGTTATAAGGGGGGACTTCAACGATGTTATTAATACGGGGATAGATCGGTCAAGTGGGTCAGAAGGAAACACAGACACTACCCCCCTGTACCGTTTTACAGACTCCTTGGGGCTTACTGACGTATGGAGACTCCAACATCCGAATGCCCGACAATATTCTTACTTCTCTGGGGCCCACGGAGTATACTCCAGACTGGACTATGTGTTTGTCCCCAGGGGGGAGATAGGTGTGGTCGGCCAGGCTGAATACCAGGCCAGGGGCTTGTCGGACCATTTGCCATTGCTGGTTTTGCTGGGGCAACAGATCCGAACTTCTGGGCCCACCTGGAAGCTTAATGCATGGGACCTAAAAAAGGAAGTGATTCTAAAGTGGCTTCAAACTGACACTGAAATCTTTTTTCAAGAAAACCTGGGCACAGTTGACTCAGGGGTCACACTTTGGGAGGCATATAAAACAGTGCTGCGGGACAGGGCACAAAACCGGATAGCCTGGGTGAAAAAGAAAGAACTGGAACACATAGAACGAATAGAGGGTCAATTATTAACCCTATAAAAGAAAGTCCTAGATAGGCCTGACCCACTGACTGCCCGACAATTAGAAGCCCTAAGGATCGAGTACCGTGAACTGGCTCAGGGAGAGGCTAGGAAACAGAGGTTAGCGACGCTACATCGTTTATATGAGGTTGGTGACAAGGCTGGGAAGTTACTGGCTTGGCTAAGCAAAAAGGAAAATGAGGCCAGATGGGTTGACTCCATTGTAGACGACAGGGGGACTACATACAACACGGACGAACAGATACTGTCCGCATTTGCCCAACACTACGCAGATTTCTATGACCAGAAAACACTCAGTACTACTGAAGAGATTAATAACTACCTCATAGATGCCACCACCCCTGGGCTAGAAGAATATGATGTCCAGCTACTAGAGGAAGATATAACACTGTCAATATCAACAAGAGAGGGAGGAATTTGGGAGGCTAGTTCACTTCCCCTTCAAAATCAATATATCAACAAGAACTGGCCTTCACACAAATGATCAGTTTGTGTCCAAAGAAAACCATTTGGTTTTTAAAAAGAACCCTCACCCACCAACCTAGTTGGTGGCATGCTTCATCATTGGGTTCCCACCCAAGGTACTGAGTGCACCTTGGGTGTGCTGCGACCCCTG
The DNA here is from genome assembly GCA_963921515.1 of Calotriton arnoldi. NCBI lineage: Eukaryota > Metazoa > Chordata > Amphibia > Caudata > Salamandridae > Calotriton > Calotriton arnoldi. The sequence goes on along the minus strand of CAWUFW010000152.1, from coordinate 5,679,117 downwards.
AATTATAGCGGAGCGGGTTTTTTGGTGGTGAAATGTGTGTAGTGATAGGTGATTTAAAACTGTCTATAGGGTCCCCCTCCAAAAAGAGTAAATTTAATAATGGGGCCCTATGGCAGGGTTAAAAATGAATTGAGGCAGATACCCTGCGAGTTTGGGTTTAACTCTTGTATCCAATGAAGAGGTCTACATGTTTCAGCCAGTTAGTTCCATTATCTGGCTTTCGTCAAGACCAAAAAAGGTGCATAGACTGGGGAAGGTCCTCAGTCTAAAGGTGCAAAAAAGTGTGTGCACGCGCTAAGGTGCGTGAAAATGAAATCCTGTTAGTTTTCTGAAGTTGTTTACCTGAAAGAGCAATAAAGACACAAACGAAAATCATCATGACACACATGAAACATAGAGACAAACAAATAGATGATCCATGCTTGCACTCACGTGTGCATCTTATTACGTCCGGTTTGATCAAAATGATCATGGTGGTGAGGACAAATCATACACCCAATCATGCAACCAAGATGGCCGCCGGACAGGAGATCTACTAAGAAGCTCCGGGGCTTGGGATCACAAGTTTGTGAAAATCCCTGTCTATGCCCCCCATCCAGCCTCTTACTCGACTTCCCTGCACTGATGACTTCAGCAACGCATCGATCCTAAAAATACATCCAGAGGAGCGACCACAACTGTAAATATAGATCTATTGGCAAAATCCTACCTGAAGTCTGCTGTTCAATCCGATGCTCCTACATGGGCCACTGCTAACTCATAGGGGGCTCTGAGATAGGATTCTACAGATACGTATGCTGAGCCTTACTGCAGTTTCCTCTGGAGCGAGCCTCCCCCCAGCAGGAAATCACTTCGAGCTCCCCGGAGGGTGCTGATGAACCCGGGCCGCTACGAGGGTACACCCTCCTCCTACCACCATGACCCTCGATGCTGGACGGTCCTGAGAGAAGTGAGCCGGACATCGCGCTGAGCTCAGGGTGGCGAATGGTGAGCCTCCACACTCGGCCTGCTGTCTTCTTCCTTGGCCTTCCCTTGCTTTCAAGCGCACAAGGCTGGGAACCTCGATGTGAGACAATCCCGAGGGCTTCGTGCTGGACATCGTGCTAAGCTCTCGGGGCTACGAAGGTGAGCCTCCACTCACAGCCGGCCGAGCTCCGCCTGGCCTTCCTTTGTTCCGTGCCCCCAAGGCGGGGACGAGGAGCCCTGATCTGGGAATTAGACAAGCCCCCACACCGCCCCCGCCGTTTATGCCTGAGAAGGCTTGACTGTTTCGGGGGCCGTTCTTCCTGAGCTTGCCAGGGACTCTGGAGACGCTCTTTCTAGATCGGACCCCTGCGCGCCGGAGGCGCTCTTGTTAGGTCGGTCCTCGCTAGGGGTATGCCTCGCCCCTGCAGCTGAGGCCCTGGGCGCGGGGTTGGCGAGACGAATGATCCGCTTCAGCCTGGTAATCCCTCCGAATCCTGTCCCTTAATTGATGCACCGGGACCAACTGCTCACAACCGACTTTCGGCAGCATACGGTGTGACGATCCGCCTCCGGGGGGGCGAAGTGCCGGGGTGTCTCCTGGTGTTCAACACCGATTCGCGTGTCGTGGGAGGCCTGATTTGGTGTGACCCGGTGGCTCCCTGCTGCTGTTACGGTCGTTGGGGCCGTGAGGTCAGGGAACTCGGCGGAGTTTGACTGAACTAACCGCCTTGGTTTTGACCCGCTAGCTGGTGCGGCTGACCCCCTATGACTCGACCTACAATTGATGGGTGTCTCCCTTCGGACCCTGACTTGTTTCCTTTGAGTCCCACTGGGGCGGTAGAGTTTATCCTGACGTCCATTTTGTCTTGTCACTTATGTTAACTTGGGGAAGTCAGGTTTCCATTTTGTCCCCCGGCCTCTACCTTCGTGAAGTCACTCCCTACCTCCATACTTGTTGCTCCACAGGGCATGGAAACAAAAAAAGGACTGTACATGCTCCTCACTTTGGGTGGCCATCTTGCAGCAGTTCCCCCTCTTTTCTCCTACCACCCTACTCGAGTTCTCAATCAAGATTGTATCATTTGTTCATATATAGATATAGACATATGTGTATATATTTGTACATTTTCATGCTTGATACATTTTTATTGAAATAATATTATTTTATTTTATATTTACCATCATTTGTGCATACATACCTGTAGACATATATGTGTAAATTTGTATATATACATACTTAATACATATATGTTGAAACAATATTATTTTATTTTTATACTAGAAGTTTGACAGTGTTAAAAAAACGACTGTAGGTCTTTTTGAGTCTAATGTTTTTATGCATGCCCGTATCTGTCCTACCTCATCTGGATGTTTGTATATTTGATTGTTACTTGGCATACAGCCTGACTGTCATCCGATTTTTGCACACAGCACTTACCGCTCCTCATGCTTAGCTGAATTTCCTAATCTATATCCTTTAGCTATCTGCTCTTTCTGCCCCCTCCTCCTTACTGCTTCTCTCTCTACTGTTTTTGGCGCTCCATCTGATGCGAGGCTCCCCTACTTAACCCCATCTTTGGCAGCTTCTTTACTTTGCTTACCCTCAGTCGTGAGCCACCCCTATTCTCAATAATTCTTTTCCCTCCAATCTCCTACCCTCCAGTGCCCCATCCTAGCGCGACCCTCCTCCCTGTTCTGGTGATCTCTCACTCTATATTCACCGTCGACCTTCCCTCTTCCACTACTCTTTGTCCTCCTCCACTCGGCGCTCCACTCTTATTTCCCTCCCACACACCTTTCCCCCCTCCCGGGACTGCCTTAATCCGATTCATCATGCCTCCTCGCACTGACCCCATCATCAAAGCACATGACTCACCCCTCACTAGACATGGTCCCAACTCCTGGACCATCCTCTACCCTCATAACCTTTCCAAAAACGCTAAGAAAAACTTTAAGCACAAACTTTTAAGACGTCACCAAGAAACCTTATTCCTGGACAACTACATCAACCTCACTTCCATTATTAAAACTAACTACATCTTCTACTCCAAACGCCCCTCTAAATGGAAAAGCGTCTTCCTCCATCACCTCCCCATCACGAATTCTTGCAAAATCCCATACGGATTGAAACTATCTACTACCCCTTCCCCTGCTTTCCCAGGAGATATTGACATCTCCATCTTCAAATCGGGTAATATACTCATACAAGCGTCAGATAACCACCTCACCATCTTTGAACAACATTTCAGTACCTTATCTAACTTACTAACTAAACCTTCCTCAATCCCCTCATCCACCCAGCACAAGATGCCCCTCGGTCTCTCTCCCCCACACTCCAACCCTCCCCCTCCCTGACTCTGCAACCTCCTTAGAGATCCCCTTATACAGCCCTCCAACCCCCAACATCGTTTGCGCTCCACCCTCCTCCTGCCATCCCAACTGGATTCTCAGTCCCCCAAACTCCCTCCCCCCCTCTTGATTCTTTCACTCTCAACATTATATCCATCCCACTCCCCTCTATCTTCCCCCAACCCCCTCTCCCTGAACCCCCCACTGCTCTCCCATTAACTCCAATTTCCCCCTCCTTATCTGATTGCCCTCCTCACCAGACTGCCTTCCCACCCCACTATCCCCCGGCCCTCACACCTTCGCCTTTAACTCCTCCGGTTCTTGTTGATGCCCTCTTACACCCTGAATTCCCCCGTCATCCTCTATCCGCAACGCCCCCCTCCACCCGGGTTCCCACCCCTCCTTCATCCCAGCCCTTCCTCTCTGACTAACTTGGAACATTCTCTTCTCCCCCCTGACCTCCCAGCCTCCATCCCCTTCTCTCTTATAATCCTGACTCTTTCCAACATAGAACACCATCTCTCTACCCTTTCATCGGAACTCTCTGCACTCAGGAAAGACTTTAACACCCTCCCCTCACTTAATATCCCCAATTGGTCCTTTCCCTGAAATCGGATCAGACATCCACCACAGACCCCCAATCTCGGAGTATTACCCCCCTCTCCCCGACCCATCCCTCCTCCGCCGACCTCCATGACCTCGATACCTCGTTCCCTCCTAATCCCCCTATTTCAGACCCTCCTGCCCCCATGCAACCATCCCAGTGATCCTTGGTACTAGCAGAATCCCTTCCTCCCCAGTCTCACCCAGACCACCATCAGAACTTACAATTATCCATTCTTGCCCCCCCCCCCCCTCCCATAAGTAGCCCTAAACCTCTCGCATGCATGCTGGTTAATTGCCGATCCGCTGCGTGTCATGCAACTGAAATAGCCGAAACCATCCTTAGTGATGCCATCGACATCGCCTTCTTAACTGAAACTTGGCTCAATTCCCACTCCTCTTCTATCCTGGACCTGCTCGCCCCTCCCGGCTACTCCATCCTCAGGAAGGATAGGCCGGACAGAATTGGAGGGGGACTAGCCATTATCTATAAAAAAGATCTGCAACTCTCACTTATTAAGAACTCTGATCACACTACTTTCGAATACCTTGGTGCAGAACTTAAAGTCCCGGGATCGCTTCCAATCCGTTTACACAATATTTACCACCCTCCGGGTGACCTTCTCCCGTTTGTAGAGGAACTGTCTGATCTCCTTATTCTATCCTCGCTTTCCAACTCTAAAAACCTCTTCCTAGGAGACTTTAACCTCCACTGGAACAAAAAGGATGACCCCTCTCTTAACCTCCTCTCTGATCTACTCGACATTAATGACCTGACTCAACTTTGCCATGCTCCGACCCACACCAAAGGGGCCACTCTTGACGCTATCATTACTTGCAAGGACTTGGTCTCCCTTTCCAACATCGTCCCCATTGACTGGTCAGACCATCACCTCATCCTCTTCTCGATCACTAACACGATGCCTTCCCCCCCATCAAACCCATTAAACACAGGAAACTGACTAGAAACCTTCACCTTATTCCCCCGGCTGAATTGGAGTCCAAAGTCAAAGCACAACTGCAGCTCATCCCCGTCTCCCAAAATGCAATTGACCTCACTGAGCATTTTAACAAATCCATCATTGAGGTCCTTGACCATATTGCCCCAGAAAAACTAAAAACACAAAAAAACACCTCCTCCAAATCCTGGTTCAATACCGACCTCAACAGGGACAGACGTTCTCTTAGAATGATCGAACGTACTTGGAGACAACACCCGTCCCCCACAAATCTGACCCTCCTAAGATCCGCTAGGTCCAAGTATAAAAAACACAATCTGAAAGAGACACGTTAGTGACAGATTCCTTACCTTAGAATATCCCCAGGCGTCAGGCTGGATCCGGAAAGTTTTTTGCGTAGCAGTACCCTTGCGCGTCGGTAGGCGGCGTCGTGCGGCTCCGCGTCCGTCGTCGGCGTCGTGATCGCCGGGATGACGTCGCGGGCAGTACTTAGGCGCCGCCCCTGCGCGCTGACGTCAGTTCTTCTTTTCCGCGCCAGTAAGCGCAGATCCGGGAAGAGCAGTGCCCTAGTCACTTTTTGACTATCTTTTTGTGAAATTTTTCACTGTTCTCTTCAACGAGTCTTCACGACTCCTAAGGTGTCGTAGGGATGCCCGGCTTTAAGCCCTGCGAGGTATGTGGTCGTATGATGTCCATCACGGACCCCCACCTCGAGTGTCTCTTCTGCCTCGGCCGAGGCCACGACACGAAGTCGTGCCCTGACTGCCGGAAACTTCATCCGAAGGCTTTGCGAGAGCGGTCTCGAAAGCTCCTTGAAGTCCGGCAGTCGGCTCCGCGCCGCAGCAAGCCCCGGTCCCGGGAGAGGTCGAGGGGCCGGACGCGGAGTCCCCGCCGTTCGTCGGAATCCAAGTCTTCGCGCTCCTCCGGTAAGTCGAAGCACAAGAAGTCTAAGCGGCGTCATCGCTCTAAGACTTCGCCTCGCCGGTCGCGCGACTCGGCTGAGGTCCCTGTCGGCACCGTCCCCGCCCCCGCGGCCCCGGACGTGCCTATCGAGTTGCCCCCGCATTACCCGTCCTTCCCGGGTTCGGGGCGACTCCGGCCGAGTACAGAAATTCCTGTCGGCCATGGCCCGCCTCTTCGGGCCTCAAGGTCCCTCCGTGCGCCTTCGGGCCCCGCGGGCCCAGATGGGGTTGCTCCGGCGTCGCCGTCGACTCCGGTCCCGGCGTCGCCTGTCCCACCAGCCTTCGTCCCGGCCTCGGCTCCGGCCCCGGCCTCGACCCCGGTTCCGGTGGTGCCGCAACCTCCATCGACGCCGGTTGACCTAACCACGCCTCCGCCGACGCCGATGTCCCCGGTGCCGTTTCCGACGCCGTCCGGGGCTCCGGGCGGCGTCGTTCCCCGGTTCTCCCCGGGTCCGGACATGGAGCCGGACCGGCGTCGCCCGACGCCGGTTCCGGCGCCGATGAGGCCTTGGGTCCCTTATGTCCCTCCTCCTCCATCTTTTCAACCTGAGGAGGACCAGGAGAGCTGGGAGGGGTCTGACGACCCTCTCACACAACAGTGCGAGTTTGACCCGGACTGGGTTGAGGAACTTGGGGATGCCAGTGGGCTGGATACCTCCCCCGACTCTGGCATGCTGTCTCCTCCCGTGGCAACGGAGGAGGGGCTAATTTTGCAACGGTGTTGCGTAGAGCTGCTGGAGCCTTAAATCTCCAGTTGCCTACAGTGGCCGTCAGGACTAACCTCCTGACTGAAGTGCTTCAGCCGGCGGCCTCCTCTTCGGAGCCTGTGCTGCCGTTCAACGATGCACTCACTGACGTTCTTTTGGGTGCCTGGTCCAAACCCACCACAGGGGCTCCTGTGGATAGGAACGTGGCCCGACGCCATCGCCCGGCTCCGGGCGACCCCCTGTTTCTCTCCCAACACCCCACCCCTGAGAGCTTGGTTGTCCAAGCCTCTGCCTCCCAAACAGCCTTCCCTACCGCCCCTCCGGATAGGGAATCCAAGCGCCTGGATCACTTTGGGAAGAAGGCTTTCTCTTCCTCCAGTGCTGGCTTGCGGTCTGTTAATACCGCTTGCCTCTTGGGCCGATACACCCACTCCCTGTGGGATTCGGTGGCTGATGTTTTGCCGCAGTGTTCTGAGGAGGTCCAGACACTGCTTACCCGCGCTATTGCGGAAGGGCGTGATGCGGCTAAGTATACCATCCGCTGTGGCCTTGATACCGCCGACTCGCTGGGCAGATCGCTTGCAACGACGGTGGCGCTGCGTCGCCACGCCTGGCTGAGAACCACTGGTTTTTCAGGGGATGTCCAGAATACTCTCATGGACATGCCCTTTGATGGAGTCGGTCTCTTTGGTTCAAAGGCGGACCATGCGCTGGAGCGTTTCAAGGATTCACGGGCTACTGCTAAGTCCCTGGGCCTTGCTGTTGTGCGCCCTCCGCAAACGTCTGCTTTTCGCCCCTTTCGTGGCCACGGAAGGGGCGCCCAGTCACGTCCACAGCCCGGCCAACGGCCCGCGCAGCAAGCGCCTTCGCGTGGCCGAGGACGTGGATACCGCCGTGGCGGTTCGGGCAACCAGCGTGCGGGTCAGGCCACCACCTCCAACCCGTCCGCGGCCTCCAAGCCCTCCTAGTCCCTCCTTTCAGGTGCACAGCACGCCAGTCGGGGGCAGGGTCCGCCATCACCTTCACCACTGGCGTCCCATCACCTCGGACAAGTGGGTCTTGGACATTGTCCGAAGGGGCTACTCCCTCCCCTTCGAGACCACCCCCCAGCCATGCCACCTCAATTCCACCGCATGTCAGGGGATCACTTGGTGCTTCTACAGAAGGAAGTCACGGCCCTCTTGGCCAAGAGGGCCATCGAGCATGTTCCGACCCCAGAAGTAGGGCGTGGTTGCTACTCCCACTACTTTCTGGTGCCCAAAAGGACAAGGAGGACATGCGTCCTATCTTGGACCTCCGGAACGTCAATCGCTTCCTCCGGAAGGAGAAGTTCAAGATGCTCACCCTAGCTCAGGTCTTGACTGCCCTCGACCCCGGAGACTGGTTGGTAGCGTTGGACTTGCAGGACGCCTATTTCCACATCCCCGTCCTGCCGGCCCACCGGCGTTACCTTCGGTTCACGGTAGGCCTCGAGCATTTTCAGTTCACCGTGCTCCCCTTTGGCCTTACCAGTGCCCCTCGGGTGTTCACGAAAGTGATGGCGGTGGTCGCAGCTCATCTGCGCCGGGCAGGGGTTTCAGTCTTCCCCTACCTCGACGACTGGCTGCTGAAGGCGGGCTCGTCCCAGGCAGTTGTCTCCCACCTCCAGACTACGGCCGAACTCCTGCACTCGCTGGGGTTCTCCATCAATGTGCCAAAGTCGCATCTGATTCCTTCTCCACAGCTCCTTTTCATCGGAGCAGTTCTGGACACGACGCAGTTTCGGGCCTATCCTCCCGAACGGCGAGTCCGGGATATTCAGGCTATGATTCCGATCTTTCAGCCCTTATCCTGGGTTTCGGTACGGATGACCCTGAGGCTGCTGGGCCTCATGGCCTCCTGCATCCTGCTGGTCACTCATGCCAGATGGCATATGCGGGCTCTGCAGTGGGACCTGAAGTTCCAGTGGGCGCAGCACCAGGGCGACCTGTCCGATCACGTCCAGATCTCGGAGGGGACTGCAAAACAGTTGCAGTGGTGGCTCTCGAACCGGCAATGGGTCATGGGCAGATCCCTCTCCCTTCCCCAGCCAGAGCACACAGTTGTGACGGACGCGTCCCTTCTGGGATGGGGCGGTCACATGGGAGAGGCGGAGATCAGAGGCCTCTGGTCTCCGGCGGAGTCCCGGCTCCATATCAACCTTCTGGAGCTCCGGGCGATCCGACTTGCACTCAAGGCATTCCTTCCCTCTGTCAAAGGGAAGGTAGTGCAGGTGTTCACAGACAACACCACTGCCATGTGGTACTGCAACAAACAAGGCGGGGTGGGGTCGTGGACCCTTTGTCAGGAGGCTCTGCGCCTCTGGACATGGCTGGAACACCAGGGCATGTTCCTGGTGGTTCAACACCTGGCAGGTTCCCTGAACGCCAGGGCGGACGAACTCAGCCGCAGGTGCATAATGGATCACGAATGGCGTCTTCACTCGGAAGTGGCGCAAGGACTCTTTCTACAGTGGGGAGAGCCTTGGTTAGATCTATTCGCCACCGAAGAGAACGCGCAATGTCATCAGTTCTGCGCGTTGGAATTTCCAAGGCGGCACTCGCTCGGCGACGCTTTTCGTCACGAGTGGAGTTGCGGTCTATTGTACGCCTTTCCGCCTATACCACTTCTACCCAGAGTGTTGAAGAAGATTCGGCACGACCGGGCCCAAGTCATTCTTGTGGCTCCGGACTGGGCTCGAAGAGTTTGGTATCCCGAGCTACTCAATATGAGCGTAGATCCCCCGATCCGTCTGCCTCTTCGGGAGGATCTTCTGTCGCAGCAGCAGGGGACGGTCCTCCACCCGAACCTGTCCAGTCTACACCTGCTTGCGTGGAGATTGAGCGGCGGCAGTTGATTCCTTTCGACTTGCCTCCCGAAGTTTGTGATGTGATTCTGGCAGCCAGGCGTCCCTCCACTAAGGTGGTATACGCCTGCAGGTGGAACAAATTTGTGGCATGGTGCACAGCAAAGGCTGTGAATCCCCTTTCTGCCCCTCTTTCTGAGGTCCTTCTGTTCCTTCTCTCTCTGGCCCAACAGGGTTCTGCCCTGGGTACCATCAAGGGTTATCTTTGTGCTATCTCGGCCTTCCTCAGGCTCCCTGATCAGCCCTCCCTTTTCAAGTCCCCTGTTGTTAACAGGTTCTTAAAAGGCATTACTCACCTCTTCCCTCCTGTTCCGTTTGTGATGCCTCAGTGGGACTTAAACTTGGTTCTTACCTTTTTAATGTGCGCTCCCTTTGAGCCTCTACATAACTGTCCTCTTCGTCTTCTGACTCTGAAGACAGCCTTTCTGGTGGCCATCACCTCCGCTCGGCGGGTGAGTGAGCTCCAGGCTCTATCTTGCAAACCTCCCTTTCTGTCTGTTCATCCAGACAAGGTTGTTCTTCGGACGCGTCCGTCCTTCTTGCCAAAGGTGGTTACTGCTTTCCACATTGGGCAGACCATCACTTTGCCCACCTTCTTTCCGCCTCCGCATCCTTCCAGAGAGGAAGAGAGGCTCCACCGTCTGGACCCAAAACGTGCGCTCTCCTTCTATATTGACCGCACAAAACACTTCCGGGTGGATGACCAGCTCTTTATTGGCTACGTGGGCGCCAAAAAGGTCGGGCGGTGCACAAGAGGACCATCTCCCGCTGGGTTACCTTGTGCATCAAGACCTGCTATTCTTTGGCTAAAAAGGAGCCTCCTGTTGGGCTGCGTGCCCATTCCACCAGGGCAACGGCTGCTACCACGGCCTTGGGCCGCGGTGTTCCGCTGCCGGTTATCTGTCAGGCAGCTACGTGGGCCTCGCTGCACACGTTTACAAAGCATTACTGCCTTGACAGTCAGGTCCGGAGGGACGGCTTCTTTGGCCGTTCTGTCCTCCAGGACTTCCTTGTCTGATCTTTGTTCGCAGACCCACCACCGGGGTTGGTATTGCTGGGGTATCTATTCTAAGGTAAGGAATCTGTCACTAACGTGTCTCTTTCAGATGCACAAGTTACTAACTTGTGTAACGATATATCTGTAAGAGACAGTAGTTAGTGACAGATTCCCTACCGCCCCACCCATCCTCCCCGTTCTGCGAACTGATTTCTAGGGTTAAGGACATCCCTTTCAGGGCCCTAGTATTTTTCAGACACCTATGTCAGCTTCTTGCATGGCTCTGCGTTCCTGGCGCGGAAAGTCGTGTACAGAACTGACGTCAGCGCGCAGGGGCGGCGCCTAGGTACTGCCCGCGACGTCATCCCGGCGATCACGACGCCGACGACGGACGCGGAGCCGCACGACGCCGCCTACCGACGCGCAAGGGTACTGCTACGCAAAAAACTTTCCGGATCCAGCCTGACGCCTGGGGATATTCTAAGGTAAGGAATCTGTCACTAACTACTGTCTCTTACAGATATATCGTTACACAAGTTAGTAACTTGTGCTTCTCAACGAAAAGGCCTCCTTCTTCCGTTCACAACTGGATCGGGTCAAAAATAGACCCAGAGAACTGTTCAGCATTGTTAAAAACCAAACAGCTTCTGCTCCCTCCAAGTTACTGGCCTCTACCGAGAAATGTGAAGAAATTGCTAACTTCTTCACTGAAAAAATCAACAAAATTGATCAATCCTTCATCTTAACCCCCCCCCCTGCAATACCTTACCCCCCTTTGACTTTTCCCCCAAAGATTTCCCCGTTTCTTCTATTGCTTCTGACGCCTCTCTCCTCCCCCGCGTCATTCACCCGCCTGAACTCTACCCCACCTACCCCCCGCTAAAAAATAATGCCTCCTGGCATAACTTCCACCCTGTTACCGAACGTGATATCCTTAACATCATTACTAGACTTAAACCTTCCTCTCACACCAAAGACCCGCTCCCTGCTAACCTTGTCCAAGATCTAAAACACATCATTGCTCCCTATTGGACCACTATCATTAACTCTTCATTGGCTACGTGTTGTGTCCCTGTCTCCCTCCAACTTGGACAAATTACCCCCATCCTCAAAAATCCTCAAGCAGATCCAAACGACCTTAACAATCTCCGTCCTATCTCTAACCTCCCGCTTCTCTCTAAAGCCCTCGAAAAATGTGTCCTGCTTCAATTGGACAAACACATTTTCACCTTTAATCTGTTGGACCTATTACAATCAGGCTTTAGAAAGGGCTGCAGTACTGAAACAGCCATGAATAACGTAATTGATGACATTCACCAATCCCTTGACAAGGGCGAGTCCTCCCTTCTCGTCCTCCTTGACCTCTCTGCTGCGTTCGATACTGTCAACCACTCTGCCCTTCTTAGCACTCTCAAAGATCGTTTTGGCCTTAATGGCTCAGTCCTCAAGTGGTTCTCTTCCTTCTTCCGACACAGAACCCAACAAATTAAAATTATCGATTGCCTCTCTAAACCTAGGCCTATCTCCCTTGGTGTCCCCCAGGGATCTATACTCTCTCCCTCTCTTTTCAACCTCTTCATGGAACCTCTAACCCTCATTCTTAAGCAATCGGGAATCAATTACCACCATTACGCCGATGACACCCAAATCTACTGCAAGATTAAATCACGTTCTGATATCTTACACCTCAATGACACCCTGATTAAGATGTAATCCTGGTTCCATTGCAACCACCTCAAACTCAACCCTAAAAAAACTGAAATCATCCTCTTCTCGCCAAAAAACAACCCGCTTCCCATCCAGGCCTGGATCTCGGACCTTAATGCTCTCAACTGTTCTCTCACCATTTCCAGCTCAGTTAAATCCCTCAGAATCAACATTGACCAGAACCTTAGTCTTATTTCTCACATAAAAAATGCAGCAAAGGGTGCTCTCTTCACGCTATATCACCTCAAGAAAATCAAACCCTTCATTCCTGCTGAGGATTTTAAATCTGTTGTCCAATCACTGGTCCTGTCTAAAATCGACTATGGTAACGCCATCCTCACTGGAACACCTAAAATCCACTTAGCCCCAATCAAATCTGTTCTCAACCTTGCGACTAGGCTTATCACAGATTGCAAACGGTTCGATCACATCTCTCCTGCCCTCAAATGGCTCCCCATTGAAGGCAGATCCACCTACAAAACCGCTTGCATCACGCATAAAGCCCTTCATCAAAACACCCCTCAGTACCTATCGGAGAAACTCCACAAAGCCGGCAGCTCCAGAGAGTTGAGGAGCACCGACACTCTCGCTCTCATTCCCCCTCTGGTAAATAAGAAATCCACACAATCACGCTCTTTCTCTGGAAATGTACCAACCATCTGGAATTCACTCCCCATAGAATTACGCTGTAACCCCTCCTAATACAGCTTCAAAAAAGCCCTTAAATTGCACCTTCTCAACTACTACTGGGGTCCTTAATCCCTACTCTGGACACTTGTCCCAATCCAGCATCTCACTGTTTTGTTTCACACTCCTCGATCCCCTGACTTCCTCCTCCCCCCCCCTCTTCTCATAATCTATCCTATCTTACTTCCTTGACCTCCTATATCACGATGTCCTCTTATTGTCTCAGCCCGTTGCTCTCTGTTCAGGGCTCTCCTTACTGATCACCTGACTTCCTCGTCCTCCTCTTCCTACAGCCTCCTTCATTTAACTACCTTCCCCTCTTATTTTACTTTAATTCACCTTTTAGCCCCAGCCCACACTTACCCAGTGCTTCCTCACTCTTCCCCCTTTTAATGTCTCCCCCATTCATGCTTCCCCCCTCCCTCTTTAGCCTGACCAACCACACTTGCTGTTTTTACTCTTGACTCGCTATATTCCAATGTAAATCCGGATGTCATTAGTCTTGGTAATCATTTCTGTCAGTTTCTTATTGATCTTAGTGGTCTGTATTTTTACCTTTATACAAATGTTACTTCACCATTCTTGCATTACTACTCATGACTCGATGTATCCTAATGCTAATCTTGATGTAACCATGTAAAGCGCTCTGATACCCTAGGGTCCAGTCAGCGCTATATAAAACCTTATAAATAAAATAAATACACCCATGCGTGCATGGCATTAACATTTTTAAATTCTTTTTTGCGTTTAGATTTTTCATGGACTGTGATGGTCCCTTTAAATCAAAACTCTATCCCGTGTTTATAATGGGGTGAAGGCGGTATGGCTGATGACTAAAATATGTTCAACGTGGTGAAAAAATAGAAGAATTTAAGACGTGATGTATGTCTTACTTAAGTCGCTTAATATTAGCGCGACATGGATCCCAGGGAGGGGGCAGTGCCTGTATTCAAACACTGGAAACAGAAAAGAGAGAAATGAAGTCTTCCGCAACAGACAATCGAGTTGGTGCCGTTTCCCGGTAGAGGAGACCGGGTGCTCTTTACTTACATCATCAAGGTCTTCTGCCCACCATCGTTACCTATTGCGGCCTGTTACCGGGGATCCTGAAGATGATGTTTCTCCCTCTTCGCTCGTATTTATGTGTCAGCAAAGCGGGAAGCGTCCTCGCACTCCTCGTCTTCGTGACCTCTGACACAGGGGCTCGGTTTGGCGTGCTAATACACGCTTATCTGAAAGAGACACGTTAGTGACAGATTCCTTACCTTAGAATATCCCCAGGCGTCAGGCTGGATCCGGAAAGTTTTTGCGTAGCAGTACCCTTGCGCGTCGGTAGGCGGCGTCGTGCGGCTCCGCGTCCGTCGTTGGCGTCGTGATCGCCGGGATGACGTTGCGGGCAGTACTTAGACGCCGCCCCTGCGCGCTGACGTCAGTTCTTCTTTTTCCGCGCCAGTAAGCGCAAATCCGGGAAGAGAAGTGCCCTAGTCAATTTTTGACTAAATTTTTGGTGATTTTTTCACTGTTTCTTTTCGAGTGTTCTCGACTCCTAGGTGTCGGTAGGGATGCCCGGCTTCAAGCCATGCGACGTCTGTGGTCGAATGATGTCGATCACAGACCCGCACTTAGAGTGTATCTACTGTCTCGGCCGAGACCACGACACGAAGTCGTGCCCTGACTGCCGGGCCTTACACCCGAAGGCTTTGCGAGAGCGGTCTCGAAAGCTCCTCGAGGTCCGGCAGTCGGCTCCGCGCCGCACCAATCCCCGGTCCCGTGAGAGGTCGAGGGGCCGGAGACCCCGCCGGTCGTCGGAGTCCAAGTCTTCGCACTCCTCGGGTAAGTCGAAGCACAAGAAGTCTAAGAAGCACCATCGCTCTAAGACTTCGCCTCGCAGGTCTCGCAACTCGGCTGAGGCCCCTGTCGGCACCGTCCCCGCGGCTCCGGATGTGCCTGTGGCGCCGCCCCCGCATTACCCGTCCTTCCCGGGTTCGGGGGCGACTCCGGCCAAGATACAGGAATTCCTGTCGGCCATGGCCCGCCTCTTCGGGCCTCAAGGTCCCTCCGGCGTCGCCGACGACTCCGGTCCCGGATTCGCCTGTCCCGCCAGCCTTGATCCCGGCCTCGGCTCCGGCCTCGATCCCGGCTCCGGTGGTACCGCAACCCCGATCGACGCCGGTTGACCTAACCACGCCTCCGCCGGCGCCGATGTCCCCGGTGCCGTTCCTGACGCCGCCCGGGGCTCCGGGCGGCGTCGTTCCCCGGTTCTCTCCGGTTCCGGACATGGAGCCGGACCGACGTCGCTCGACGCCGGCTCCGGCGCCGATGAGACCTTGGGTTCCAGATGTCCCTCCTCCTCCATATTTTGAACCAGAGGAGGACCAGGAGAGCTGGGAGGGGTCGGAAGAGTGTGAGTATGATCAGGACTGGGCAGAGGAACTTGGGGATGCCAGTGGTCTAGACACTTCCCCTGACACTCGCATGCTGTCTCCTCCCGTGGCTACGGAGGAGGGAGCAAATTTTGCAACGGTGTTGCGTAGAGCAGCTGGAGCCTTACACCTCCAATTGCCTACTGTGGCTGTCAGGACTAATCTCCTGACGGAAGTGCTTCAGCCGGCAGCTTCCTCCTCGGAGACTGTGCTGCCGTTTAATGATGCACTGTCTGACGTTCTTTTGGGCACCTGGTCCAAGCCCACCACGGGGGCTCCTGTGGATAGGAACGTGGCCCGACGCCATCGCCCTGCTCCGGGCGACCCCTTGTTTCTCTCTCAACATCCCACCCCCGAGAGCTTGGTTGTCCAAGCCTCTGCCTCCCAAACCGCCTTCACTACCGCCCCTCCGGATAGGGAATCCAAACGCCTGGACCAATTTGGGAAGAAGGCTTTTTCTTCCTCCAGGGCTGGCTTGCGGTCCGTCAACACCGCTTGCCTTTTGGGCCGATATACCCACTCCCTGTGGGATTTGGTGGCGGCTGTTTTGCCCCAGTGTTCTGAGGAGGTCCAGACACTGCTTACCCGCACCATTGCGGAAGGTAGGGATGCGGCAAAGTACACCATACGTTGTGGCCTTGATACCGCCGACTCGCTGGGCAGATCGCTTGCAACGACAGTGGCACTGCGTCGCCACGCCTGGCTGAGATCAACTGGTTTCTCGGGTGATGTCCAGAATACACTCATGGACATGCCCTTTGATGGAGTCGGTCTTTTTGGTTCCAAAGCAGACCATGCGCTGGAGCGTTTTAAGGACTCACGGGCTACTGCCAAGTCCCTGGGCCTTTCTGTTGTGCGCCCTCCGCTAACCTCTGCTTTTCGCCCCTTTCGTGGCCATGGAAGGGGCGCCCAGTCACGTCCGCTGCCCAGCCACCGGCCCGCGCAGCAAGCGTCTTCGCGTGGCCGAGGACGTGGCTACCGCCGTGGCGGTTCGGGCAACCAGCGTGCGGGTCAGGCGACCAACTCCGCCCCGTCCGCGGCCTCCAAGCCCTCCTAGTCCCTCCTTTCAGGTGCACAGCACGCCAGTAGGGGGCAGGGTCCGCCATCACCTTCACCACTGGCGTGCCATCACCTCGGACAGGTGGGTCTTCGACATTTTCCGAAGGGGCTACTCCCTCCCCTTCGAGACCACCCCCCCAGCCATGCCACCTCAATTCCACCGCATGTCAGGGGATCACTTGGTGCTTCTGCAGAAGGAAGTCACGGCCCTCTTGGCCAAGAGGGCCATCGAGCATGTTCCGACCCCAGAAGTAGGACGTGGTTGCTACTCCCACTACTTTGTGGTGCCCAAAAAGGACAAGGAGGACATGCGTCCTATCTTGGACCTCCGGAACGTCAATCGCTTCCTCCGGAAGGAGAAGTTCAAGATGCTCACCCTAGCTCAGGTCTTGACTGCCCTCGACCCTGGAGACTGGTTGGTAGCGTTGGACTTGCAGGACGCTTATTTTCACATCCCCGTCCTGCCGGCCCTCCGGCGTTACCTTCGGTTCACGGTAGGCCTCGAGCATTTTCAGTTCACCGTGCTCCCCTTTGGCCTTACAAGTGCCCCTCGGGTGTTCACGAAAGTGATGGCGGTGGTCGCAGCTCATCTGCGCCGGGCAGGGGTTCCAGTCTTCCCCTACCTCGACGACTGGCTGCTGAAGGCGGGCTCGTCCCAGGCAGTCGTCTCCCACCTCCAGACTACGGCCGAACTCCTTCACTCGCTGGGGTTCTCCATCAATGTGCCGAAGTCGCATCTGATTCCTTCTCCACAGCTCCTTTTCATCGGAGCAGTTCTGGACACGACGCAGTTTCGGGCCTATCCTCCCGAACGGCGAGTCCGGGATATTCAGGCTATGATTCCGATCTTTCAGCCTTTATCCTGGGTTTCGGTACGGATGACCCTGAGGCTGCTGGGCCTCATGGCCTCCTGCATCCTGCTGGTCGATCATGCCAGATGGCATATGCGGGCTCTGCAGTGGGACCTGAAGTTCCAGTGGGCGCAGCACCAGGGCAACCTGTCCGATCACGTCCAGATCTCGGAGGGGGCTGCAAAACAGTTGCAGTGGTGGCTCTCGAACCGGCAATGGGTCATGGGCAGATCCCTCTCCCTTCCCCAGCCAGAGCACACAGTTGTGACGGACGCGTCCCTTCTGGGATGGGGCGGTCACATGGGAGAGGCGGAGATCAGAGGCCTCTGGTCTCCGGCGGAGTCCCGGCTCCATATCAACCTTCTGGAGCTCCGGGCGATCCGACTTGCACTTAAGGCATTCCTTCCCTCTGTCAAAGGGAAGGTAGTGCAGGTGTTCACAGACAACACCACCGCCATGTGGTACTGCAACAAACAGGGCGGGGTGGGGTCGTGGACCCTCTGTCAGGAGGCTCTGCGCCTCTGGACATGGCTGGAACATCAGGGCATATTCCTGATGGTTCAACACCTGGCAGGGTCCCTGAACGCCAGGGCGGACGAACTCAGCCGCAGGTGCATGATGGATCACGAATGGCGTCTTCACTCGGAAGTGGCGCAAGGACCTTTCTGCAGTGGGGAGAGCCTTGGTTAGATCTATTCGCCACCGAAGAGAACGCGCAATGTCATCAGTTCTGTGCGTTGGAATTTCCAAGGCGGCACTCGCTCGGCGACGCTTTTCGTCGCGAGTGGAGTTGCGGTCTGTTCTACGCCTTTCCGCCTATACCACTTCTACCCAGAGTGTTGAAGAAGATTCGGCGCGACCGGGCCCAAGTCATCCTTGTGGCTACGGACTGGGCTCGAAGAGTTTGGTATCCCGAGCTACTCAGTATGAGCGTCGATCCCCCGATCCGTCTGCCTCTTCGGGAGGATCTTCTGTCGCAGCAGCAGGGGACGGTCCTCCACCCGAACCTGTCCAGCCTCCACCTGCTTGCGTGGAGATTGAGCGGCGGCAGTTGATTCCTTTCGACTTGCCTCCCGAAGTTTGTGATGTGATTCTGGCAGCCAGGCGTCCCTCCACTAAGGTGGTATACGCCTGCAGGTGGAACAAGTTTGTGGCATGGTGCACAGCAAAGGCTGTGAACCCTCTCTCTGCCCCTCTTTCTGAGGTTCTTCTGTTCCTTCTTTCCCTGGCCCAACAGGGTTCTGCCCTGGGTACCATCAAGGGCTATCTTTGTGCCATCTCGGCCTTCCTCAGGCTTCCTGATCAGCCCTCCTTTTCAAGTCCCCTGTTGTTAACAGGTTCCTAAAAGGCATTACACACCTCTTCCCTCCTGTTCCGTTTGTGATGCCTCAGTGGGACTTGAACTTGGTTCTTACCTTTCTCATGTGCGCTCCCTTTGAGCCTCTACATAACTGTCCTCTTCGTCTTCTGACTCTGAAGACAGCCTTTCTGGTGGCCATCACCTCCGCTCGGCGGGTGAGTGAGCTCCAGGCTCTATCATGCAAACCTCCCTTTCTGTCTGTCCATCCAGACAAGGTTGTTCTTAGGACGCGTCCGTCCTTCTTGCCAAAAGTGGTTACTGCCTTCCACATTGGGCAGACCATCACTTTGCCCACCTTCTTTCCGCCTCCGCATCCTTCCAGAGAGGAAGAGAGGCTCCACCGTCTGGACCCAAAACGTGCGCTTTCCTTTTATATCAACCGCACACAACACTTCCGGGTGGATGACCAGCTCTTTGTTGGCTACGTGGGCGCCAAAAAAGGTCGGGCGGTGCACAAGAGAACCATCTCCCGCTGGGTAACCTTGTGTATCAAAGCCTGCTATTCTTCGGCTAAGAAGGAGCCTGCTGTTGGGCTGCGTGCCCATTCCACCAGGGCAACGGCTGCTACCACGGCCTTGGGCGCGGTGTTCCGCTGCAGGATATATGTCAGGCAGCTACGTGGGCCTCGCTGCACACGTTTAC
Source organism: Calotriton arnoldi (assembly GCA_963921515.1). Classification (NCBI taxonomy): domain Eukaryota; kingdom Metazoa; phylum Chordata; class Amphibia; order Caudata; family Salamandridae; genus Calotriton; species Calotriton arnoldi. The sequence continues at coordinate 5,659,961 of CAWUFW010000152.1, read as the reverse complement.
CAAGCATTACTGCCTTGACAGCCAGGTCCGGAGGGACGGCTTCTTTGGCCGTTCTGTCCTCCGGGACTTCCTTGTCTGATCTTTGTTCGCAGACCCACCACCGGGGTTGGTATTGCTGGGGTATCTATTCTAAGGTAAGGAATCTGTCACTAACGTGTCTCTTTCAGATGCACAAGTTACTAACTTGTGTAACGATATATCTGTAAGAGACAGTAGTTAGTGACAGATTCCTTACCGCCCCACCCATCCTCCCCGTTCTGCGAACTGATTTCTAGGGTTAAGGACATCCCTTTCAGGGCCCTAGTATTTTTCAGACACCTATGTCAGCTTCTTGCATGGCTCTGCGTTCCTGGCGCGGAAAGTCGTGTACAGAACTGACGTCAGCGCGCAGGGGCGGCGTCTAAGTACTGCCCGCGACGTCATCCCGGCGATCACGACGCCAACGACGGACGCGGAGCCGCACGACGCCGCCTACCGACGCGCAAGGGTACTGCTACGCAAAAACTTTCCGGATCCAGCCTGACGCCTGGGGATATTCTAAGGTAAGGAATCTGTCACTAACTACTGTCTCTTACAGATATATCGTTACACAAGTTAGTAACTTGTGCGACAGTGAGGAAAGACTTGGTAGTTCTGTTGTAGAAGAGTGACTATTTCTAACTTATGTATGCTTTTTAAAAAAAAATATTTAACAAAAATTATTTTGCAAAAATGACCACCATGCTATTTAATGATGTGTCCCAGTACACATTTGGAAGCGAAGAAAGACTTGAGCATGTCGCTCCTGTTTGGAAAGCCTATTCCTATTTCGTGGTTTGGCGTACTAGTACACTCTTGACAGTGAAGAAAGGGACTATTCCTAACTTATGTATGCATGTAAAAATTATTACAAAATTTAGTTTTACAAAAATGGCCTTCATGATATTTAATGAAGTGTCCCTGTACACGTTTTGCAGTGATGAAGGACTTGAATATATCGCTCCGGTTTATAAAGACTATTCCTATCTCGTGTGTGCATGTTAAAAGAAGTTTTTTTACAGTGAATTTCTTTTACGGAAATCAAAACCGTATTATTTTGAGGAATAAAGGAAAGCTTATTTTTCTCCACAATGATCCCGGATGAAAGGGACCACCTTTCAGTTGTGTATTCAAAATTTCAGCAGATAAATAGTCGCCCATGCCGGTTACACAGCCGGATCAAGAGGAGTGGGAATGCTGGTAAAGACGGGTCTCCCATTAGTGGTAGACAAGATCTGGCACAACCCCCTGGGAAGGTCGGTGGCTCTCGTGGGGAAATGGGAGGGACAGGCTATTAATATTGTCTCAAGTTACATTCCACCGGCGGTTCAGTCTGAGGCGTTCACAGCACTGGGGACCTTGCTGGTCGATCTTCCATCTGGGCTACTGGTGCTGGGCAGCGACATGAACTCTACTATTGACCCGGGGCTAGATAGAGAAACCGCATCAACTAGAGAGAGAGGGGTGGAGCCGCTTCGAGCGTTTGTTGAAGCTTTGGGCCTGATAGATCTTTGTCGGACACATAATCCAGGAACTCGCCAGTACACCTTTTACTCAGCAGCACACCGTAGTTACTCTCGCCTAGACCACATACTGACACACAGAGGGGGTGAAGCATGGTTCTCTAATGCCCAAATTGGTCCACGAGGTATCTCGGACCACTCTCCGGTGGAGGTGATGGTGAGGGGACCGACACGGACACACACTCTACCACCCAGACTGAATTCATGGTTCTTTAAAAACAAGGAAAATACCCATAAAGTCAGGGAACGGGCACAACTCTACTTCCAGGAAAATGAGGGGACGGTTGAGGCGGCCTGCACTTTGTGGGAAGCATTTAAACCAGTTATGAGGGGGCATGTCCAGGGCCTGAATAGGCGGTAGTAATAAAGAAAAAAGACTACAGTGGGACAGACTAGAGGCGGCAGTGGTGGAGATGGAGGCAAGCTTTCTAGAGGGAGGGAGAACTGACCAGGAGTTAGCGCACCGATTAGAACTCAAGAGGCAGGAATTGCAAGATCTGGCGAATAATGCTGCGAGATCGGCAGCACTGGCCACGCAGAGACGAGTGTATGACCTGGGAGATAAGGCCAATAAAATGATTGCCTGGTTAGAAAAGAGAGACGGAGACAGGAATTGGGTTGCAGAAATACGTGACAAACGTGGAAACACGTACACTAACGGGGAGGACATGGCGCGGGTCTTTGCAGACTATTATGAAGAGATATACACGTCCACCCCTGTCAGGACAGAGACAGATTGCAGCGAATTGTTAGCTGAAATGAGACTTCCGGTGTTGTCCGATGAAGATAGAGAAAATATCGAGAAAGACATTACGGCTGATGAAATAATAGGCGCTATACAGGATCTACAGGTTGGGAAGGCATCGGGACCAAATGGGCTGCTTGTGGAGCTCTTGAAATGCACGGCGAGTATAGTGGCCCCGTACCTAATGGATATGTTTAACGAAGCGAGGGAAAAGGGGTGTCTAACAACAGATCAGCGAACGGCAACCATCGTTGTAATACCCAAGACGGGCAAACCAGCTGATCAATGCGGCTCGTATCGGCCAATATCCTTGTTGAACATGGAGGTTAAAATACTGGCTACGGTCTTGGTGAATCGACTCCTAGAGCCAATCACGACGTTGATACTCCCAGACCAGTCTGGTTTTATGCCTCGCCGGAGCACTAGGCTTAATCTTAGATGCTTATATGGTGTGATGCATCTAGTAAGAACCAAACCAGGGGTGGAGGCGGCACTACTGTCCCTCGACGCTCGCATGGCGTTCGACAGTATAGAATGGCACTACCTGTTCGAGGTCCTGAAACGGTTCGGGTTTGGTCCCCAATTTCAATCTTGGATTAAATTGTTATATAAAAAACCCTTGGCCAGGGTTCGAGTGAACAGTTCGGTGTCCCGCTCTTTTGATCTTCATAAGGGAACGAGACAGGGGTGCCCTCTTTCCCCGATTTTATTTGTACTGGCGCTGGACCCGCTAGCGGCATGGGTGAGAGGGGATCCAGTGATCTCCGGTATCTTCGGGGGGGAACTATGGGAAGAGAGAATATCGTTATACGCCGACAATGTCCTCCTGTATGCGACGAGACCACGATTCACAGTAAGCCGGCTACTACAGATTTTTAAATTATTCGGGGGTACTCAGGATACCAGATTAACTGGGATAAATCTCTCTTGTACATGTTATCAAACGGACCACCGCCGGTACTCGGTGCAGAAACCAAACTACAGGTTAAAGATAGCTTTAAATATCTGGGCTTACAGATAGCCAAAACAGACGTGGGATTTCTGGCAGGGAATCTACACCCACAGCTAGAACGATTAAAGAGGGATGTAGCCCACTGGAGGACTCTGCCGATATCCCTTATGGGGAGAGCGGTTCTCTTCAAAATGATGTCACTGCCGAGAATGTTGTACATTCTGCAGAACACCCCATGTCCAATACCCAACAAATTCTTTAGAGAAGTGGACAGCAAGCTGAGGACACTACTGTGGGACGAAGGGGGTGCAAGGATCGCACTGGCCAAGTTACAGAGAGGAGTGTATGAAGGTGGTTTGGCAATTCCAGACCTCCAGAAATACCACTGGGCATCACACCTAATGGTAATCAACAGTTGGGTATTTACAGACAGGAATGACCCGGCGTACCGTGTGGATCATTGGGCAGTGGGGGCCAGAGGATACTTAGGAACAATGTATGGACGAGAAAGGAAAGAAAATATGCTACCACATACTAAGACCGTGCTAAATGTGTGTATGAGAGCCAATTGATTCCTGGGATGGGCTAACAGACAGACGGAACAGACCCCTCTGTGGGATAGTGATATGCTACGAGAGGTAGGCAAACTGCAGGGTTTCGGTAAATGGAAACTGATAGATATAACACATTTGGGAGATGTATGGTGGGGACAAGCCTTAATCTCGTTCTCTGAACTACAAGAAGAGTATCAACTAGCAGACACAGAACGGTATAGATATCTACAATTGAGACACGCACTGCACATACACATCAAAGAGGGGGAGCACCTCTCTGAATATAGCCTGTTGGAAGACAGACTAGTACTAGATCCAATCCCGGAAAAGGCATTGTCCTGCACATATAGGAAGATTATTAACAATTGCCCAGATCTCCTCACAAAGCTCCGGGAGGCATTGGAGCCTGACGTAAGCTTGCTAGAAGACGATGATTGGTCGGAAGCTGTGCAAAGCCCTAGAGAAGTAGCGATTAGGGCAAGATTTCGACTAGTTCAGTTAAGAATTCTACATAGGTCTTACTCCACTAGCACACTCATGTTTAAGCTGGGTCGCACCCTCACGGAGGATTGTCAAAGGGGATGTAAACAGAGGGGAACCTTCTTCCTTATAATTTGGGACTGCCCGAATATACAGCGGTTTTGGGGGAAGGTGACGCGGGTAATGTCGGAGGTTATTGGACAGACAGTTCCTGCAGAGGCCAGGTGGCATGTACTGTGTGTATCTGGGGAGCAGACATGGCCTAAATATCAAAAGATTTGGCTGCTAGTGGCTGCAATGGTGGCCAAAAGGAATATCGCCGGGGCCTGGGGAGCCACTCAACCACCAACGGTGGCACGATAGAAAATGGACATGGACTGGTGCTGCGCAGCTGAGAAGACAATATATGAGAGTAGAGGCTGCCCCAAGAAATGGTAAAAAGTGTGGTACCAGTGGGAGGTATATAGGAACGCATGAGGTAAGTTAGATTACTAAGACGGGAGGAGGTGGGGGACTAGGGGTATATCGTGCTGGGGTCCTCTTAGAGCTGGTTGTTAACTCACAAATGCCACTATACCAAAGAAGTGTAAAATATGATGACATATATGTATTATCAACCATTGATTGAAGTAATGCTGTGTACTAACGCTGACGTTTGTTTAATAAAAAGTTTAAAAAAATTAAAAAAATCAGCAGATATACTAGGGTGTATTAGCTGTGATACCCACAATTAATCAAATGTCGGCTCATGTTTTAATAGATTTTTTGAATAAGAGGCCAATGTTATTCGAGGTTACTGTTAGGTTATTAAGATGCCTGGTTTAGTCAAATGGATGTTATTACTTGTTATGTCCAGGTTAGAGAATTCCATGGAATATTATCATTTAACCCCTGTTTGTGGGTTGAAGGGCTGTAGATCCAACGCTGTTCTTTATTTAGCAGTATTCTCTCTGATGCTACTGCTGTGTTGTTGACCTGTTCGGTAATCACCCATTCGATGTCATTAGGTGTGTGTCCTGCTTTCAGAAAGTGATCCGTCATCCTTGTTGTATTTCGTTTGCAACGGATGTTGCTTCTATGTTCTCCGATCCTTATCTTGATCTTCCTGCTAGTCATGCCATTATACCTGAGATTGCATGGGCATTTAATCATGTAAATTACATGAGTTGAATTGCAGTTTGTGTGTTTTCTTAGTGACCAGGTTTTTCCTGGTTCCAGGTCGAGAGTTTTAGTGGCTGTTGTGAGGTGGCATATACTACAATTTGCGCACGGATAGTGACCAACTACACTTGGGAGGCCCCATGCATTTAGTACTGAGGTCTCTTTAGATGTTGTCTTGTTTCTTGGACTTGTTGAAATCAGTTTGTCTCTCAGGCTACTGACTCTTCTGTGTGAAAAAATGGGTTTTTCCCATTTTAATTTCCCAGTGTTGAGGATGTTCCAATTTTTATTAATGACCCTGGACCGAATGGACTCCCTGCCGAATTTTTAAAAAAAATCAAAGACCTCCTCAGCCCTCACCTTCTGGCTTTATATAGGGATGCGTACACAGATGGGAATTCTCCTAGTCGATCTTCGCACTGCCACCATTGTGGCCATCCATAAGAAGGGAAAACCCAGGGATAAATGCGACTCATACCGCCCAATCTCCCTCCGGAATATGGAGGTTAAAAACCTCGCGCCAATTTTAGCCACGCGGCTACTGAAAGTTGTAACGACCCATATTCATTGCGACCAATCCGGCATTATTCCGGGCAGGGCAACCAGGTGGAATCTCCGAAGAGCCCACAACTGGGTGATGGCTGTCAGGAACCGACTACCCCACATGCCTTTCTGGCGCTAGACGCCGAGAAGGCCTTTGACACTGTGCACTGGCCTTTCCTCGAGGCCGTCCTCGCCAAATTTGGCTTTGTCCCGAAGTTTAGGAAATAGATGACATTACTATACATGGAACCAAGGGCAAAAGTAAGGGTCAACGGCAATGTTCCCTCTAATTTTTCTTTCTCATGTGCGGCAATAGAATGTTGGTGTGCACTCTTTTATTGCCTGTGTGCGCAACTGAGTGATAAGATGTGCAACAAGGCAAGTGGATCCGCTACCACTTATAGGTAAATAACAAGCATTGGCACTGTCAATAAGCCTTGCTTTTAATTTAAAGTGACTTCTTGGTCACCGATTGGTTTAAGCACTGAATAAGTCATCACACATGCACCCTGTCAATCATCCTTGCACTTGTGCATCCATAAATCACTTATTCATTCTTGCATTCACCAACTTACACAACCACAATACAGCACATTCACAAGTTGAGCCACATTTGCAAGATAAATTGAAAGAAAAAGTAGTAGAAAAAATACAACATGCTATCGGCTAAAAATGGCAGACATATGTGTGCAATAATAAAGTTAAACAAAGTAGCTCATTTCTTGCCCTCTGTTTGTGCCTTCTCCGCTCATTTCTTGCCCTCTGTCTGTGCCTTCTCTGCTCGTTTCTTGTCCTCTTTTTGCCTTTTCTGCTCGTTTCTTGCCCTCGGTTTGTGCCTTCTCTGCTCATTTCTTGCCCTCTTTTTGCCTTTTCTGCTCAATTCTTGACCTCTGTTTGTGCCTTCTCTGCTTGTTTCTTGCCCTCTTTTTGTCTTTTCTGCTCGTTTCTTGCCCTCTTTTTGCCTTTTCTGTTCACTTCTTGCCCTCTGTTTCTGCCTTCTCTGCTCATTTCTCACCCTCTGTTTGCCTTTTCTGCTTACTTCTTGCTCTCTGTTTTGCTTTTTTCTGCTCGTCTCTTGCCCTCTTCCTGCCGTTTTCCTCCCTCTGCCCAGCGCCCCTCCTTCCCCCAGGACACCTTCCCTGGCGGAGTTCAGAAACAAACTCTAAACTTGGCTTTTTGACAGAGGCCTTGCATCCCAGCACCCAGATATCCTTAGGGGTGACAGCGCTGCACACTAAAAATGCTGAGTGATTGATTGATTCAAATAAAGATACTTTACAAAAGGTTATGATTGTTTGAAAAATGTTGATTTGCAACATTTCTAATGGAGGTGAGTGGGAGAACTTGGTGAACTGGTTTGTGGGCAAAGGCCTATTGTTTGGGAAGTCCACTGCCAGTCCTTGCTTTCTGGCTCACGTTCCGAAGTACTTGACGTTGTTTTTATAATCAGATAAGTAATATTACGAAATCATTCCCCAAATGCCCCTAAATGCCTGATGACCTTTTAAGTACTTAGTGCCTGGGCAAGTATTTTCAGTGGCCACTTAGAGTGTACTCTCTGCTAAGCCTAAAATGTTTGCCCTATTTGTTCATCTTTTGCTTTGTCATGTGTATACAGTTGGCAATAACCTGTTTCACTAATAAAAGATATGAAAAGGGCACTCACTTGTTCCTAATCTGTCTGGGGCCCCAAAAGCCCTAGAACTAGCCCTGCTGCTGTGTGTGTAATCGCTGCCTAAGTGTCAACGGCACATACTGCAGAGCTCCTGGCAGTTTCGAGAAGTGGAATGAAAAACTAACATATTGAGCAGTTTGAGGCGGGAGACACAAATGTGAATGGCAGCATGCAGTAGGGAGCATTTTAGGAGTCACTGCATATGTAACTGACTAACAATAAAAGCTGAAGGTGCTGTACTGGATGGAAGCATCTTACAAACAGTAAAAGCACATGTGAAGCCAGTGACGCCACACAGTGCAAAAAAAGAGAAGTACTGGAGAAATCAGGAGGTGGCCTGGTCGGAGGCAGTGATGTAAGGTGCAGCACGCTGGTGAAGAGCATTTAACAAGTCACTGCAGAGGTGAATGGCCAGCAAAAATAGCAGAGGCTGCTGAACAGAGACCAACCAGCATACAGACTGATAAGGCCTCAGACAAGCCTGTGTGACGCCACAGCCAGACACAGAAGGAGAAAACAAAAGGTGGAGGCAGCTCTGCCAAGTACCACGCATCAGGCGTTAGACTAACGCATTTCAGTGTGGTGATCCGCATCACCGCACTGAAATGCAAAGTCATGCATTATAGCACCTCAGCTGTAAAGCTGAGAGCGCTGCTATAATTATAAAGCACCATACAAGCTGCAGTGGCAGCGCGCAGTGTGCGCTGCTGCCGGCAAACTAAGGGTGCTCTTTGGCTGAGCTATAGCTTAGTTCAGCTGTACAGAGTGGTGTGCTACAATGTTACAAAGTTACAAATACACCAACGTGCCGCGATATCCCTGACGTCGGAGGAGGACGGGTCAGAGCCCAATTGCTACCTAGTGTCTTGACTGACAAGTGACTTTAGGCGGGCCTGTGTCCAGCTTCCTGAGGCGGGAGCGGGTGGGCCGCCACGCAGATCAAAGTTGGCTGATGGAGCAATCGTGATACCGTCCCCATGGCTACCTGCCGCAAACAATAATGGCTTACTTTTAGTAGCTTGCACACCTGCGGTATCCGGCAGCTGCTACTGGACCCGGCCCCACCAGCGCCGTCATGGATACATGTGTGTAATCAGGGCTGAGCAGAAGAATCATTGCCACAGGACTGAGCCAGTCATTCCACGGTACTCAGCATAATCATTGCTTACGGCCAGCGGGGCCGCCAATTGCCGTTGTCCGTGTTCCCAGTCAGGTCAGTGTTTATTTTATATTGATATATCCTCATGACCTGTGTTCCGCTGCGCCTTGGGTGTCTCTGTGTGGAGCCTTGGGAGAGCGGGTATCTGAAGCGGTTTATGGCCTGTTTTATTTCTTGGTCAAGGGCCCCCCTCCCTGTTTCTTGACAGCGCCAGGTCTCTCTTCCTCACATGCAGAGGGAAAAAAGTCAGAAACCGCACATGAAGGTGGATTCTTCACTTAGTTAATCCAGAAACCCTCAGTCTGCCCGGCCGGCCAGATCAGCTATCACAGCACAGCAAACCATCTCCCATAGGGAACGAATATTTATTAGAGCGTCTTGTAAAATAGCGTAGGCTGTGTCCGGTTTATTCTTGGTGCCCAATTAAATGGCACCGTTTACTTTCGATTTATTAGGGCATCTTCTTAAAATACAAAGAATTTCGAGCAATTATTCTAATGGAAACGGACAGTGCAAACATAGGTGAACTGCTCACCCAGTTGTACGTGTAAAGTGTGGATCATGTCAATCACAGTGCCTTCCCATAAAGTACAGCTGCCTGCTTAGTTGTGACCTAAATGCATGTCTCCCACTCTCAGCTTTCGAATGCAGCTGTGCTTACTGCTCATGTCGCTGTGTGTGAGTCTGCGAGTCACGCAGCTTTCAGTGTGCCTTATCTTTTGTCTGCAATTTTGGCTAGAGTCTGATAAAGCGAAGTCGTTTATATTTCTTACGTTTTGCAGCAGTTAACTTAGTTTCTTGTTGCTCAAATGGGTGATCTTTCTGATATTTTTGTGTTCCCCTTGTCTTCATTGCTTGATTTTGCTCACGATAAACTGAATGCCATTAGTTTAGGAAACAATAACACCTGTTATATAGAGAAGTGAGAAGCGCCAAAAGTGCAGTGAAAAATGCTATATAAAAATCAACGTATTATGGGATCTCTAGTAAAGCACATTTTACTAGTTTCCTTTTCAGTGTTGTAGGATGCTATATTTTTTATTGGACCTAAAAAATAAGTATGGTGTCGCATCTTAAATACATGGGCTTTCACACCGCTCTACTTCCTATGCCAGACCAGTAAAACGAATCACATACAAAAACGAACATGCAGGCATTATTTTCAGATCAGTCGGGCGACAAAAAAACTTATCTGACACAGCATGTAATGCTATCGCTATCTGTTACATGAGAGAGATTTAGCAATACAAATTTTTTGGATCGATATATTTATTGGTATAGTGGATAAATATATTTTGTTTTAGTTTCTGAATGTAATCGATTTCGGTTAAGGGCACCGCTGTCCTGATTAACGGCAGTCTAATTATATTTTACACCTCCTTTGAAAAGCGCGTACTATAAAGAAGCGCGCCATTAGGACCCGGGCCCCCGGGATCCCGGCCACGCCCTCGTGGCTCCTGGCTGAAGCAGTGGTCGCCGCGGACGGCGGGAAGTACTTCCGGGGCGAAGTGACGTCACTTCCGGCCGGGGCCGGTAATGAGGGGGAGGAGAGGGCTGGGGGCCTATTTAGGGCACATTGCCCAGACCCTCGCCTCTCTTCCTTGCAGCGCTGGCCCCGTGTGCAGGGGACTTCACTTCAGTGATCAAAGTTGATAAATATATGTCATGAAATTTGAAGATTATTGATATATTGTCATGTTTATATGTGTTCGTGTATAATAAACATGGCCTCTTTACCCACAGCGCTGGTCGTCAAGTCTTGATTTGTGGGTTCTGATGGGGGCGGGGCCGGGGACAACCTGGGGGGTCCGGGTCCTATTACTTCACTTTAAAAGCTTGAAAGATTTCTCATATACTTTCAGCAAAAAATATTCTCAATTTTCTTTATAATGAAATTCTCAGTGTCACTCATAGTCATTGAAATGCACTCATAATTACTCTAAAATTACGAAGATGTCACACATGGCAATCTGAAACCTTGGCAGCTATGTGGAGGAGCCAGAGGTCCGTGGACTTTGCAAACGGGACTCGGGCTGCAGAGAAAGCTCTGGGAATACTCTCCTGCTGTTTAATGACAGCGTTGCAGGCATTTAAACGTCCTCCATTAGCATTTCTAAAGACGAAAAACACGTCTTTAGAAATGCATTTGGAAGCGCAGCAGCATCACCATGAGCCGCACTTCAGAGGCTCCAGTGAAGTATTTACTGAATGCGTGGAATCCTTTGTAGTGCGCGCTGATTGTAGGTGTCTGCGCGGAGGGAAACTTAGGTGTGCGCGCCCGCTCAGGCACGCAGGTTAGAGGGAACCATGGTCAACGGTAGGCATTCACCTGCGTTCCCAATCTCCCGCGGAACCAGACTGGGATGTCCCTTGTCCCCACTGCTATTCGCACTGGTAATAGAATCCCTAGCTTGCATGATCAGACTACACCCGCAAGTAACAGGTTTCCGGATCAATCAGATGACCGGGATGAAGAAAGAATTTCGCCCTATGCGGATAATATCCTTTTGTTCATCACGAACATAGCTATCACAATCCCCCCTGTGTTCTCGATCCTTGAGGAATATGGCCGGTTCTCGGGATATAAAATTAACTATCACAAGTCTATAATATATAGCCCAATGCAAGATATGGAATGGCCACCAATACCCGGAGACCTATGTATAGCTACAGAGGGTTTTCAGTGTCTTGGGATTTTTCTCACCCCCAACCCCATAACATGTCGTATGAATAACATGTATCGGGTCCTCTCTAACTTTAAGCAAGATGCGGATAGATGGAGAGAACTGCCACTTACTATAATGGGCCGTGCAGCAATGTACAAAATTATCTCACTACCCCAATTTTTATATGTGCTGCAGAACACATACCACCCCCTCCTTCGATCAATATTCAGGGAAGTCGATTCCGAACTCCGCGCACTCCTTTGGTTGAAGGGCCACCCCAGAGTTGCATTAAAGTCTCTACAACGCAACCCATATAAGGGAGGACTTGTGCTCCCAGACATCGAGGCTTACTATTTGGCAGCCCATCTTACTCCCATAAATGATTGGATACACTCTCCCGGGGACCACTCCACTTATAGGCTGGAAAGGGAAACACTTACACAAAAATCATTCGCACACTATTTATATGGAGGAAAAGGGACCCACAGACTACTCCTTGCAACTAGAGCCACTATAGAGGTATGGAACAGAACTAATAATACGCTGCGCTGGGCCCACAAAATATCCTGGTCCACCTCTCTGTGGAAAGGAAATTGGTTTAAAGAACTGAATAAGCTCCGGGTATTCGAGGCTTGGGACCTGCTTGGGATCTCCACGGTGGTAGATATCACGGCCAATGGCAACCTTAAACCCTTCCCAGCCCTCCACGCAGAATTCCAACTTCATGCCTCCCAAATTTTTAAATACGCCCAACTGCGCCATGCTTGGAGTGCAGAGGGAATAGAGGCTTCTGAACTTCCCGAGTTCGCACCACTGGAAGGAAGATTACTCCAGGAAGAACTAAAAACAAAAGCAGTCTCTGCCACCTACAAAACTATAAACAACAATATGCCCAACACCCTGGTTAAACTAAGGGGAGTATGGTAGGGAGATCTGGGGGAAATGGAGGACATTGACTGGGAGGCGGCCCTGATGCACCCCAGGGAGGTTGCAATCAAAGCCAGGCTTCGCGTCATTCAATTCAAAGTTCTCCACCGGGCCTATTACGACAGAGACAAACTACACAAAATGGGACGCGCGGAGTCGTCTCAGTGTCTGCGTTGTCGGACTGTCACCGGCAATTTTCTCCTTACGCTTGGGAGTGTCCACAAATAGGGATCTATTGGCAGACGATAATCCGCTACATATGGTTCGCAATCTGGGCATAATCATTGACGATCAGTTGTCAATGAAGCAGCAAGCAGTAAGGGTCGCCGCAACCTGTTTCACCATCCTAAAATGGCTCAAAAAAATACTATGGATGTTGCCTAGTTCCACCCAAAGAACTGTGGTCCAAGCCCTGATTACATCTAGACTGGACTACGGCAACGTCCTGTACTTGGGAGCCAATAAGGAGGTGGTTCGAAAGCTTCAGGTAGTACAGAACTCGGCGGCAAGGCTGCTTTGCCAGGTGCCCAGAAAAGCCTCCATATCAGGTTCCCTCCTCGACCTGCATTGGCTGAGGATAGAGAGCCGCATTAAATTCAAGGCCTTGTGTTATATGCATAAAATTAAATGGGGCACTGCACCGCAATATCTGAATGCCTTAGTCCATCCCTACCTTCCAACACGTCATCTACGATCCTTGACTCAGGCCAAATTTTCAGTCCCTAGGATCAAAAGATCGCGTATGGGTGGCCGGTCTTTTTCCTACCTAGCCCCCTTATTATGGAACTCTCTCCCTATGCCAATTCGGCATGAAATTAACCACAAGAACTTCCGAAAAAGTCTTAAGGCATGGCTATTTAACCAATAATGTTTCCCTTTCCTGCCTGCAACAGTGTGATGGCGCCGGGAAACCTCCGGGTAGCTGAGCGCCTTATAAAATTAAATTAATAATAATAATAATCGCCGAGTTGAACGCAATACAGGGAATCGCCTTACCACTGGACCCTAGATTCATCCTGTTAGGGATCCCAGGTGACATAGATGTTCCCCGACCTCTTTTCAGCGCATTAGGCCTGGTGGTGGCCAAGCGAGATATTGCTCGTCGTTGGGGCGCACAAGAGACCCCCTACATTACAAGAATGGAAAGCGGGTATGGATTTATACATGGCAGCTTGAGAGGGTTATATACAAAAGTAGAGGCTGCCCCAAAAAGTTCAAGAAAATATGGGGGTGCTGGATGAGATACTATGGTCTGAGCCCGAGAGATGGGGATACCCAATCTACTGCAACTGGGGTATCGGCCCAATGATACCTTGATGGACCCAGGAGGAGGATGCGGGGTGGGTTGTGGGAGGCAGCCATGCCGTGTTGTGTACCAGGGTCGTATATGTAATTTTGTTTGTACCCTGATTTGTGTCCCTCCGACGCTCACCGTTAGTGGGAAGTACCAGGTGGTTGATTGTGGTCTAAGTGCAATGTTGTTGTTGCAGTTATGTCAATGTTTACAATTGATGCAAAATAAAAGAAATATATATTTAAACAAAAAAAAAAGTGCAGTAGAAACTTGCTGAAAGATTGTAACTTTTCTATAAGCACCGAAGGAGTGTAAAAAATAAAATAAAACGTTGCCATAAATCTCATTTCTTTTTGTCAATGTACAGCAAGAAAAACAGCAGAGAAAGAAAAGCAGTGTTCCTTTTTTCGTTCTTTAATTGTGCTCTGTGACCTGACCTGCTTTTTCCCTCGGCTGCTCGCTCGGCAGCAGGCATTGTGACATCAGAACTCAACTGCAATAAGATATTACAGTTGAGTTATGATGTCATTTCTTTATAACCGGTGACTGGTGGCATCACAAGTCGCCGATTATAAAGAAATAAGAGATGGGTTTATATACAAGATTTGTAGAATCACATGTATTATACGTATAATATGGTGTTTGTAGATATATGTATGCCTATTTACATTAAGCAAATATTGTGCAATAAATATCAACCCTAAAGCGAAGGCTGTCTACTGTAAGAACAATGCCTTTATTTCTTTCTTTACGGAAATAGACAGTTCATTTGCTGAATCACATATTGTAAAGTGACAGACACTGAAGAAGATAGCACTGGTGTTTTTACTATTCCAATCCAAAAACTTGTAAAAGCTCTCTGCCGCCATCATGTAGTGTTCCATGGCTCTAGCCCTTGCTCCTCAATCTCCATTAAATGTGGCTTCATGGAGCCTTATAAGACGCCACCCTGTGTCTTATGTGGAGGGTTTTTGAGCCACAGATGTATAACCATATCTCTTAGGATTTTGCAAACAGGAAGAAATATAAAATGTTCTGTACATGAGTTTATTCCCATACATAAACTTGATACACATTACTGCTGTTGAACTTTTGTCCTACCTGTTTGTTTTGTTTAACAAAAGAGAGAGAAATAAAGTAATGTATTATCTATGAGTTGTAAAGGCAGCAACAAGTCAGCAGCTGTTTTTTTAAGTTCTGAATTAGTGCACATATGTACATATTCAGTTAAAAAGTTATGATTCCGGCTCACACTCATTAAACTGATTTGCTGCTTATGGTTAGCAACGGACCCAACATATGCCACAACATGCCTTCAGACGTGCACAGCGGCGGTTGGCTGCCCATCCCCCCACTGTGCGCGACCTTTAGCCATGAGCAGGTGGGGAAGGGGGAGGTTGTGCCCAGCCTAACTTTGTTGTCCTTTTCTTGCTGTGCATGGCCTTGCCTATGGCCATATGCTACACCAAACCTGCGGAGGGTGCTGATCTGCCACCCTTGGATTCAGAGCCTGGTCTTCCGCAGTGGTGGCTCCTTCGCTAAGGCGGAGGCGCGTCTCCCCACTGCTATTTCAGCTGTGTTAAAAATAAAAATAAAATGATAATAACAGAACGTTATCATTTTACTTTTCTATGCGGGACTCAGAGCCAGGTCGGGGTGGGGCTGGGCTCTGTGACCAGAGCAGAGTTAGGAGTGGTTTACACTTCTCTAAGTGCGCATGACGGTTTGGCTGGCCCTCCTGGACCTGCTAAACTGCCATCCGCACTTAGCATGTTCTCCACGGGGCTGTGTTGCACAGCCCCGTGAAGAGTACGGGGCCCTGGGTGCTTCCGGTGCTTTCCAGCAGATGAAGAGGACGGAGGAGAGGCAGCGAAGGTACGTTTTTTATTTTTAAATTTATGCCCTCATGCCCACCACCTCCGTTCTGAGAGGCAGCCGCCACTGGTCTTCCGTCAGTCTATGTGCCTCGCCTCCTCATTTCCAGCAAAGTCGGATACTCATTTTAGTGTTTCATGTTACCGGTGCTGCTTCTTTTTTTTTTTTTTCGCTGCTTGAAATTCAGTGAGGCGGCTCTGATCGATAGTCAGGGAAAAAATAGTGGTCAAATCCGGCATTTAAAATGACCATTGTTCAGCCTGCGAGTCGGCTCCGATTCACGAATTGCACACCAAAAAAAAGGCACTTTTTTCTCAGGAGTGACTTAAATTCTCGATGTGTCTCACCGCTGCCCTGGTGTCGGTCACATTTAAGGTTGTTCCCCCTTGACTATGGCAATTTAATTTTTTTGCTCAGAACAACTCGAGTCAGTGCTGACTCGCAAGTTTCAAGTTGGATGGAAATTAAATTTCAACTCTAATCCTGCCAATCACATTGTGTAAGAGATTCATAAATGTGACTTTTAAATCCCATCCGGCATCTTTTTGAAATGCAAATATCCCAAAAATTACTGGACAGATTAACAATAAATTAAAAAAATCACTTTCTGATTAAAGTTCTACTTTCATGCTTTAACCCTCCCCGTTAACGGATCTTAACAAAAGTTGCCATGCCGAAAATTCACTGACTGAGTTGATGGATTGCCAAGTTTCTTGCAAATCTGTCCACGGCTTCAAAGTTATAAACAAATCAATGTAAGCAAATAAAAAAAATGCCTATTCAATTGAAAGTGTGGATGACCCGTAACTACACTATGCCACCCACCACTGTCATAGATTATATATATAAATATATATAATGGCATGTTAAATGACATCACTGATGACATTATCCAAGCTACTTGCACCTCGTATTGAAAGATGGAAAGAGTGTAATACTGGAGACTGTAAGGAAATGCCTCTTTTTGTATGGTCACCCACAGGTTTTTCGACTGATGCTGCTGGTTTGTCGACTCTGAGGGTGCACTGAGGCCTGCTAACCAGACCTCCGTGCCTGCGCCTAGACCCTGAATGTGTATGTTGAGTCGGCTATACCCAATTGGAAATGGTTAACTTACCTGTAAGTCCCTAGAATATGGTACCCAGGGCTTATAAGTTAGAGGTTTACCCCAGGTCTTACAGCACTGACTGTGCCACCCTGGAGGTCACCCAATTAAAACAAGTCCCCCAGTGTCGACTGGTAGGGCAGTCGTGAGCTGCTAGTCCAATTTCATCATTTAAAACAATGACAAAGCCATCCCTTTCCCTGGACATGTGTGTAAGTCACCCCTCTGGCAGACCTACCGAGCCCTAATGGCAGGGTGCAAAATATGACACAAAGAGAACATGTACTTTACATGTACTGACAGTAAAACACGCAAAACTACAGTTTTTACTGTGGAAAGACTTGGTCTCCTAATTGGCAAGTACAGGGTTACATTCTGAACCCCTCAGCTGTGGTAACTCGGTGCGAGTAATGTGGGCACTCCAAGGTATCAAACAACTTGTTACATTAAGCCTGACTTGTATCATAAGTCGAAATTAATGTAACGTTTTGCAGTGTGCAGCTTTAGCAAAGCTACCACTTTGTTGCCTTTAAAACTCCTGTGCCTTCCCAGGCACACATGGAGCCTGCTCCATGAGACAGCTTTCTGCCCTCCTGGAGAGACGTGCTAACGACCCTCAGGAAGGAGAACAATAAGAGATTGCAGGCCAGTGCGGTCTCTCTTGCAGGAAGCCACTTGGGTGTTAGCCCCAAAAGGCAGGTTTCAAAGGTGAAGCCGCCTTTGAAGAGCAGATGTATAGCGCCAGGGGGGAAGGCTGCCCCATTGTGAGGTAGACAGGCTGCCACAGGAGGCAGAGAGGGGAAAGCAGATTCCAAGCCGGTTTCCCCATGGGTGTGTATCTCTGAGATAGCCACACCCCAGAGGTGTGCTACGGAGGTCTGTACACCAGGAGAGGGGTCTCGCCATCTTTAATGTGGGCAGAATGGTGCATGCTGAGATAGCCAGATGCCATACTACACAGAAAGTGGTCACTGGGTGGGAGGGAACCTGTGTAGGAGGCTGGCTTAGTATATAGTGCACACTTATTTAAGTGATGCTCCTTGCACTAATCCAGGCAACCCTTATGGTGATTTTAGTGGTCTTTGTTGACCAATGAAAGCTCTCAAAGTGGTAGCTGTGGAGAGCAGCTTTCAGGCTTATCTTGAAGGAGTGTTAAACAGCTTCTTTTACCACTTTAATCATGTAGTGGAGGTTAAACGAAAAAGAACCACACAGTGTTTACATAAAAATACTTCTATTTATTACACAACAGTCACTAACACACTGGTATACCTCATACCCGGAGATATTAACATAGTACACAAAAATACTTCAATTGCAATAAGGTAAGTAGCACAAAATGCAATGGTCTCCTGGGGAGAGACCGAACCATATATTGAGAAAGTGGAATGCGAACTGCAAAGGAGGACGGGACCTGGACCAGAAGGCCCAGAGGAGCCGGGGACACAAGGAACCTCCCAAGGTAAGTACCCAGGAACCCCACGGAGGCTGTGTGCAGAGTGAGAACACAGCTTCGTGTCCAATGGAAGTCAATGGAGAAGTCGCGGCTGCAATTTCGCAGAAGGACGACCCTTCCCAGAAGACCCCGAAGAATTCCCTTGGAGGACGGAAGGTTGGAGAACCCCACCCGTGGATACCCCGAGACCAGGTTACCTACACCAGGGGAGCCAGGTGCATAGGGGTGAAGAGACGTCGGAAACCTCCGTAGATGACAATGGAAGACTTTGAGAAAAGTGCCTCTGGAGACGAAGGTGAAGAAGTTCAGTGGAATGCAAGGGTGGATTCTGGAAGTGAAGAACCTGCAAGTAGAGCATCTATGCCACTCAGGAGTGACCAGGAGGCACAGAAAAGCAATGTCCACAGATATTGGACGGTTCAGACGAGTTGATGGTGACCTCGCTGCAGCTGTGAGGACCAGGCGATGCTGAAGAAGACAAGGAGCCATGTACGAGCTGTCCCACATCGGATGTCGGTGGCTAGGTGGTCAGTGTCTGGCGAGAGCACCAAAAAGCCTTGGTAGCCGCAACTGGCATCGAGAACGAAAAAGGAGCAACGTTGGGACCAGCAAGTTCCAAGGGAATCACCAACAGCAGGAGAGACAGAGCAGGGCCCAAGCAAGCAGGGGAGCCCACTGAAGCAGGAGAAGACCCTCAGGAGGACCCACAGGCTGAAGGCGCAGGAGTCGCAAGAGGACCTCTAGAAGGTCACCAAGAAGGAAGGCCCTTGGTGCAGAGGATGCGGTGAGGACGCAGTACTTGGCAAGAGGAGATACTGGAGCTTCTTGTAGCCCAAAGATCTCTGGAGTGCAGAGCCAACAAGCCTTGGCAACGTCAAGTCAACGCAGTGCACTCTGGTACGGTCACAGCTGTTTCGACAAGGGATACTGGCCTCAAAATTGCAGAGAGGAAAGGTCAGGCCTCGGGGGAGTTGCAGAACCACCACCTGCGTTGCTGAGCCTTTGATAGTCCATGTGACATGAGGAGCAGCAGACCGGTCAGCTTCGTTGCAGTCCTTGCAGATGCAGGGGAGTGACTCCTTCACTCCAAGGGAGATTACTTCAGGTGTCCTTGATGCACACAGGTCTGGTGAAGATCCTGGAAGAAGCACAGACACAGATGACTAAGACGACTTGCAGAACAGCAATCCTTGGGGAACTCCACAGATGAGGTTCCTGTCTATCGAAGTGTAAGGTGGCATGATAACTTTCTGTGGTCTTCCAGTGAGGAAGGAGCAGATCCAGTTGAGGCCGGGTCCTTGGATGCCTGCTTCGTGAAGTCTTTTGATCAGGGTGGCGTGGAAGACTATGTTGAAGGCGACTCTGTTCCTAGCTTCCGTTTCAGAGTTCTCTGTTGATGGCTTTTCCACATCCATTAAGGTGTTGCTTTCTATTCTTTTAAGTGTCAATGAATATAACAGAAGATCCCATGATGGACAAGGAAAGGTACTTCTCTCGTAGGAGATTTCCATTTATAGTCATAAGCACTGAAAGTCCTGCCCACTTGATGGGACCCCGTGGCACTTTTCCACTATATATCTTCTTAAGTGTAGATGTTCGCCTTTCTTCAGGAAGGCCTGCAGAGTCACTTGAGATGAAATAAATATGCAGCCTCTAGGACTAGGAATCAATGGCCCATCTCTTAATCTTGTATTTAAAAAGGGGGCCAGGAGAATTATCTTTGTTTATAATTTCATGATGTTTTAACATATCGGCATAAATCTCTTTCACAAACCCTTTTTTGATAGATCATAGAGATGGAGAGCAGGACAGTATAGCCCCATAGGCTGTCATTCTATGAGTTAAAAAGAAAGGCTGTGCCTTTAAGAACCCAGGGACCACCAGTATCCCATCATGCTGAGCAAGTGGCAGTTGCTTTAGTTCTTTTTTCCGGCTCCTGCTCACAGGACACTGGAGTATCAGCTGGGGGAGCGACCCTTGACCTTGCCAGGTAGGTCGCTCCCCCACCACACAGCTCCGCCTGTGCTGTCTGCCCGCTGCTCCTGTAGGTAAGATCGCCCTCCGCTTGTGGCCCCGGTGCCAGTTTTGTCTGCTTGTCTCCCCTTTCCTTTCTGTGCCCCTCGCTGCCCCACTGTTGTTGTGCCCGTGATTTGCCTGCTTTCCCCCCGTTTTTCCTTCTGTGCCCCTCGCTGCCCCACTGTTGTTGTGCCCGTGATTTGCCTGCTTTCCCCCCGTTTTTCCTTCTGTGCCCCTCGCTGCCCCACTGTTGTTGTGCCCGTGATTTGCCTGCTTTCCCCCCGTTTTTCCTTCTGTGCCCCTCGCTGCCCCACTGTTGTTGTGCCCGTGATTTGCCTGCTTTCCCCCCGTTTTTCCTTCTGTGCCCCCGCTGCCCCACTGTTGTTGTGCCCGTGATTTGCCTGCTTTCCCCCCGTTTTTCCTTCTGTGCCCCTCGCTGCCCCACTGTTGTTGTGCCCGTGATTTGCCTGCTTTCCCCCCGTTTTTCCTTCTGTGCCCCTCGCTGCCCCACTGTTGTTGTGCCCGTGATTTGCCTGCTTTCCCCCCGTTTTCCTTCTGTGCCCCTCGCTGCCCCACTGTTGTTGTGCCCGTGATTTGCCTGCTTTCCCCCCGTTTTTCCTTCTGTGCCCCTCGCTGCCCCACTGTTGTTGTGCCCGTGATTTGCCTGCTTTCCCCCCGTTTTCCTTCTGTGCCCCCGCTGCCCCACTGTTGTTGTGCCCGTGATTTGCCTGCTTTCCCCCCGTTTTCCTTCTGTGCCCCTCGCTGCCCCACTGTTGTTGTGCCCGTGATTTGCCTGCTTTCCCCCCGTTTTTCCTTCTGTGCCCCTCGCTGCCCCACTGTTGTTGTGCCCGTGATTTGCCTGCTTTCCCCCCGTTTTTCCTTCTGTGCCCCTCGCTGCCCCACTGTTGTTGTGCCCGTGATTTGCCTGCTTTCCCCCCGTTTTTCCTTCTGTGCCCCTCGCTGCCCCACTGTTGTTGTGCCCGTGATTTGCCTGCTTTCCCCCCGTTTTTCCTTCTGTGCCCCCGCTGCCCCACTGTTGTTGTGCCCGTGATTTGCCTGCTTTCCCCCCGTTTTTCCTTCTGTGCCCCTCGCTGCCCCACTGTTGTTGTGCCCGTGATTTGCCTGCTTTCCCCCCGTTTTTCCTTCTGTGCCCCTCGCTGCCCCACTGTTGTTGTGCCCGTGATTTGCCTGCTTTCCCCCCGTTTTTCCTTCTGTGCCCCCGCTGCCCCACTGTTGTTGTGCCCGTGATTTGCCTGCTTTCCCCCCGTTTTTCCTTCTGTGCCCCTCGCTGCCCCACTGTTGTTGTGCCCGTGATTTGCCTGCTTTCCCCCCGTTTTTCCTTCTGTGCCCCTCGCTGCCCCACTGTTGTTGTGCCCGTGATTTGCCTGCTTTCCCCCCGTTTTTCCTTCTGTGCCCCTCGCTGCCCCACTGTTGTTGTGCCCGTGATTTGCCTGCTTTCCCCCCGTTTTTCCTTCTGTGCCCCTCGCTGCCCCACTGTTGTTGTGCCCGTGATTTGCCTGCTTTCCCCCCGTTTTTCCTTCTGTGCCCCCGCTGCCCCACTGTTGTTGTGCCCGTGATTTGCCTGCTTTCCCCCCCGTTTTTCCTTCTGTGCCCCTCGCTGCCCCACTGTTGTTGTGCCCGTGATTTGCCTGCTCTCCCCCCCGTTTTTCCTTCTGTGCCCCTCGCTGCCCCACTGTTGTTGTGCCCGTGATTTACCTGCTCTCCCCCCGTTTTTCCTTCTGTGCCCCTCGCTGCCCCACTGTTGTTGTGCCCGTGATTTACCTGCTCTCCCCCCGTTTTTCCTTCTGTGCCCCTCGCTGCCCCACTGTTGTTGTGCCCGTGATTTACCTGCTCTCCCCCCGTTTTTCCTTCTGTGCCCCTCGCTGCCCCACTGTTGTTGTGCCCGTGATTTACCTGCTCTCCCCCCCGTTTTTCCTTCTGTGCCCCTCGCTGCCCCACTGTTGTTGTGCCCGTGATTTACCTGCTCTCCCCCCGTTTTTCCTTCTGTGCCCCTCGCTGCCCCACTGTTGTTGTGCCCGTGATTTACCTGCTCTCCCCCCGTTTTCCTTCTGTGCCCCTCGCTGCCTATCGCCATTCCCGCCGCTGCGTCCCTGCGGCCCCGCCCCCTGACTGCCCATTCGCTGCCCCTGCCTCCCGCCTCCCAGCTGCTCCTCCCTCCCACCTCCCCATAAATGGCGGCCGCTGCACGGCCGCGCAGCGGACGTGCGCAGCGGGCGCGCCGCTGGCGCGCCGAAGGCGCGCCTAAGGCAAGCCCGTCTGCGCCCGTCCGCGACTGGACCGCGCCCAGCGCCAGAACCCCTGGATCCCACCGATGCAACACCACTCGACGGACCTACGACGCCGCCACACTCACCGCACTCAATGCCGGCCGGAACCCTGCCTGCTACCGAGCCTCACCGAGACGCACCCACGGACCCTTCACCTGCCAAACCTGCCGATTCACCTGCCCCCTGACGTGCACCACCTCCGCCAAGTCGAGCAACAGCAGCAACCACCTGAAATGCATCCTGCTGAACACCCGCTCCGTCCACAGGCACGCCGTGGAACTCTGGGACCTGCTCGACGCAACAGCACCGGACATCGCCTTCCTCACCGAAACCTGGATGAACGCCTCCTCAGCGCCTGACATCGCCATAGCCATCCCGGATGGATACAAGATCACCCGGAAGGACCGCGTCAACCAGACGGGAGGAGGCATCGCCATCGTACACAAGAACACCATCCGCATCTCGACTAACTCCGACGAGACCTTCACCGCCGCCGAACACCTACACTTCCAGATACACACGGACCCCAAGACCACCCTCCGAGGCACCCTCATCTACAGACCCCCGGGACCACGCACACTATTCAGCGAAGACATCGCAGACTTCATCAGCCCGCACGCCATGCCCTCCGCCGACTACATCCTCCTAGGGGACCTCAACTTCCACCTGGAGAACAACAACGACAGAAACACCACCGCCCTGCTGGACAACCTCGCCAACCTCGGACTCAAGCAACTGGTGAACACGCCCACCCACTACGCCGGCCACACGCTTGACCCCGTCTTCTCGTCCAGCAAGCACATCTCCTTCAGCCACGCCACCGGACTCCACTGGACCGACCACAGCTGCGTCCACTTCAGCTTCAGAAAGACTGCGACCCACCACCACCCGCAACAGGCTCCCCGCCGGAGCTGGAGCAAGATCACCGCCGAGCAGCTCACCGCCTCCCTCAGCCAGAACACACCCACCGACACAACGGACCCAAACGAAGCAGCCAGCAACCTCGCCAAGTGGCTGACCGCCTGCGCCGACGACCTCGCACCACTAAAAACCCTCCCAGCAGACCCGGAAGCAAGAAAACCCCTTGGTTCACCAACGAACTCAAGGAATCCAAGAAGAACTGCCGCACTCTCGAGAAAACCTGGCGACTCGACCAGACCACAGACAACAGGACCGCCCTCAAGCACGCCACCCGCAAACACCACCAGCTGATCCGTGCCACCAAGAAGTCGGCACTCAAAGAACGACTGGACAACAACGCCCATGACAGCAAGGAACTTTTCAGCATCGTCAAAGAGTTCTCCAACCCCAGCGCCGGAAACAACGACATCACCCCCTCGCAAGACCTCTGCAACTCACTCTCCGCGTTCTTCCACCGCAAGATCACCGACATACACAACAGCTTCAACGCACAAACAACGCACCCTACCGCCGAACCAATGCCCGCCACCACCACCCTCTGCAACTGGACCCCGATCAACACCGAAGACACCACCCGCACGATGAACTCCATCCACTCCGGATCACCAACCGACCCCTGCCCACACCACGTCTTCAACAAAGCCGACGCCACCATCGCACCCCATCTCCGGGACATCATCAACTCCTCCTTCCGCACCGCCACCTTCCCGGAGAGCTGGAAGCACGCCGAGCTTACCGCCCTCCTGAAGAAACCAACGGCGGACCCCACCGACCTCAAGAACTACCGCCCCATCTCGCTCCTTCCGTTTCCGGCCAAAGTCATCGAGAAGACCGTCAACAGACAGCTTGCCGCCTTCCTCGAGACGAATGGATCCCTCGACCCCTCGCAGTCCGGGTTTCGGGCCAACCACAGCACCGAGACCGCCCTTATCGCAGCCACCGACGACATCAGAACCCTAACCGACAACGGGGAAACAGCTGCCCTCATCCTCCTGGACCTCTCCGCGGCGTTCGACACCGTCTGCCACCGCACCCTAGTGAAGCGCCTCAGCAACATCGGAATCCGAGAGAAAGCACTGGAATGGATCATCTCGTTCCTCGCCGGAAGAACCCAGAGAGTCCGCCTCTCCCCGTTCAGATCCGAAGCCACCGAAGTCATCTGCGGCGTTCCACAAGGATCCTCACTCAGCCCGACCCTCTTCAACGTCTACATGAGCCCCCTCGCAGCCATCGCACGCCGACACAACCTCAACATCATCTCCTACGCCGACGACACCCAGCTGATCCTCTCCCTCACCAACGACCCCACTACCGCCAGAGCCAACCTGCACGACGGGATGAGAGACGTCGCCGACTGGATGAGGAACAGCCGCCTTAAACTGAACTCAGACAAGACGGAAGTCCTCATCCTGGGCTCATCACCCTCCGCCTGGGACGACTCCTGGTGGCCCCCGGCCCTGGGCACCGCACCCAAGCCAACGGACCACGCACGCAACCTGGGCTTCATCCTGGACTCCTCCCTATCAATGACCAAACAAGTCAACGCCGTCTCATCTTCATGCTTCAACACCCTGCGCATGCTCCGCAAGATCTTCAGATGGATCCCCACTGAAACCAGGAAGACCGTCACCCAGGCACTCGTCACCAGCCGACTGGACTATGGGAACACCCTCTACGCCGGAACCACAGCCAAACTTCAAAAGAGACTCCAGCGCATCCAGAACGCCTCCGCACGACTCATCCTGGACATCCCCCGACACAGCCACATCACCGTACACCTGAAAGACCTGCACTGGCTCCCCGTCAGCAAGAGAATCACGTTCAGACTCCTCACCCACGCACACAAGGCCCTCCACGACCTGGGCCCAAAGTACCTCAACGACCGCATGTCCTTCTACACGCCCACACGCCAGCTACGATCAACCAGCCACGCCCTCGCCACCGTACCACGCATCCGCAGAACCACCGCCGGAGGAAGATCCTTCTCCTACCTGGCGGCCAAGACCTGGAACTCCCTCCCCACTCACCTTCGGCGAACCCAGGACCATCTCGCCTTCAGGAAGCAGCTCAAGACCTGGCTGTTCGAGCAGTAACTTACCCCCTCCCCCAGCGCCTTGAGACCCTCCCGGGTGAGTAGCGCGCTCTATAAATGCCGTGATTGATTGATTGATTGATTTGCCTTTTTCCTCAAAATTTTCAACTGGATTTTGTTGACAATCATTTTATTCCATGTTCTTGGTCTCTCCCTGGCCTTTTCTCTTTTTTCCTGAAATGAATTAGTGATATTTTGACAGAAAAAATGCCATCTTTTTTTGACAAATGCCCAGCCTGTGGGAGATAAAAGGCCAAGAAAGACCCTCATGAGATGTGTAATATCTACCTCCCAGAAAGTCATGTTCCTGAGTCTTATCGTGACTGCAGGAGCTTTTCAAGACTCGCCCTTAAGGACAGGGAGAAAATTTTCCTCCATGGTACCGAGGAGCAAAGAAGACAACAGACGCAGTCTGAAGGTTGGACCTCAGGGTGAGGAGAAGGTCAAACCTCTACCAGGGCTCTGTCATCTGTCTCTTAAGGTCGTGCCAGGAAGAAATTGATGTGGAGGAGAGGTACGCGCCTACCTGTTCACCGTCAATCCATGGTTTGACGTTGGGGAAGCGCTACAGATCAGCGTTGAGGCAAGGGATGTCGACGTCAATAACATCTTCGACGCTCAGGCCTCATTCGACGTTGAGGAGCCCATCGACTACAAGGCTGCCACAACACTCGCCGCCAAGATCCATATCGATGTCGAGGCAAAGTCGAAGATCGACGCAAGATCCATACCGACGTCGAGAACCCTTTCGACGTCCTCAAGACCACAGGAGGCAAGGAAGAAGAGAAAATATATCTATTCCTCTCCAGATTCAGAGTACTCAATAACATACTCCCCAAATTCACTCCACCTCCGCAACCGCCTTCTCCACCAACACCAGTCGCTCCCACACCGAGGCCCAGATCTCAGTCCAGATCGCGCCACCGTCGTAGACCAAGGCGCTCATCTCCATCTTTCAGGCGCTCCTGCCATTGTCGCCATTCACGATGTCTCGATCTAGACATACCACGGATACATCTTCCACTTCTACTGACAATACTTTCCAACCCTTTCAGACTATCCCCCCACCCTCCCCACTCCCCACACGCATATCACCGGTGGATGATATCACCACTTTTCAATAAGTCTTGGTGAGAGTAGCTGCAAAACTTGATATTGCTATTTCGACTCCAACATCAACGATTTCAGAAATATTTGAGACACTTCAGCTTAGGTCAACATTGAGACCTTTGCTGCCACTAGTGCCAGGCCTCTTAGAGACAGCTATGGATCTCTTCTTAACACCAGCCTCCGTTAAGCCAGTTCCATCAAGGCTTCAGAAAAAATACCGCCCTCCGGAACAAGATCCTGCCTTTCTCTATAGTGACAACGCCAGACTGCTATTGTCGTAGCTGCAAATAAAAACCATACAAAACTCCGACGTCGACAGTGCCTCCTGATAAAGAGAGTCGGAAGTTAGGCTCTGTGGATCGTAAGGTTTGCAGTACAAGAGCAACCACGATTAAAGTGGCTAGTGCAACCGCCCTTCTAGGCAGGTATGACAGAGCACTGTGGGAATCCATGCAGCAATTTGTAAAACATCTCCCAAGAGATAAAAGGGAAGACTTTACGGAAATCCCAAATGAAGGTCTAATGGTGTACAATCAAATCATTAGGGCGGCAGCAGACTCTGCCCTATTAGCGGCACATAAGTACTGCCACAGCATCGCTCTCCAAAGACACTCTTGGTTTTGCCTTACATATCTCAAGCCAGAATCACAGCAGATAATATTAAAACTTCCATTTTCTGGTACTACTCTATTCAGAAGCCACACCGATGATGAGATGGCACGAATGAAAGACTCTGGAGACTCTGAAGGCAATCGGCTTCGAGAGACCCAAAGAGCAAAGTCTCCCTACCAGCGCCATTTCTATTAACAGACCGTTAAAACCCCTAAATGGTATCAAGGACGCCAACAAGGTGGTGGACACCAACAGCACCAACGACCGTATCAGACATACCAAAAGAAGCAGACCAGCCTGCTGTAGTGGGCAAGCAACCATCTGGGTCAAAATCCTGAATTATTACTTCCCCCTATTCTGTTACCCACTCCGTTGGGGAAAGCATATCTCATTATCTGGCAGAGTGGCAAAACAAAAGACACCTGGGTTCTGAATATTGTACAAAATTGACATTGTCTCAGATTCACCTTTCCTCCACCATCCAGCTCCTGCTGTTACGGCCAGAAGTCAACATCCTCTTACAAAAACAGGCAATGGAACCTGTTCCTCACCAACAAGGGACAGGCATTTATTCCAGGTACTTTCTGGTGAAGAAGAAAGACAAGAACGTATTCAGACCTATGCTCGACCTTAAAACAGCCAACAAATGGATTCGGCGGGAGAAGTTGCGGATGCTGGCATTACACTAAATATATCCTCAATTACACCAGGGGGATTGACTCTGTTCCATCGACCTTCAAGACGCATACTTTCATATTCCAATCGCCAGAAAGCATTGAAAGTTATTGAGGTTCATAGTGGGGCAAGACCACTATCAGCACCAAGTACTTCCATTATGTCTCAAGTCAGCACCCAGAACATTTTCCAAGTGCATGGCAGTGGTAGCTGCCCATCTCGGGAAGCACAAAATATTTGTCTACCCATACCTAGACAATTGATTAATCAAGGCATCAACGTCTCGGGTAGCTCAGCTTCACTACAACTGGACTTGCAATCTCCTTCGAAGGTTAGGCCTTCATGCGAGCCTCACAAAGTCAAAGTCTGTCCTGGTTCAAACCTCACATTATCTGGGAGTCTACATCGACACAATACAAGCTAGAGTGTGTCCTTCAGAGGAGAGACACTTATCGATCCTTCGGAAGTGTTGCTCTCTCATGACAGCTTCCCATCCAATGGTGAGAGCAGTATCCTCTCTCCTCGGCTCGATGGCCTCCTGCATCTTCCTCACACAGAATGCCCGTCTCCACATGCGACCTCTGCAGGAATGTCTAGTGGACCAGTGGGACCAGCTGACAGGCAAATGGGAAGACAGGCTAGAACTATCCCGTCATAAGAAAAAACCTTGAAATGGTGGTGCTCTCCGACGAACCTGCTTCGAGGGATGCCTTTTCATCAGGAGGTCTCTCCTCAAACAATAGTGACGGATGCTTCACTGCTGGTATGGGAAGCCCACACGGATCACCTCCAAATTCAGGGCAAGTGGTCACAGAGAGAGACGACATATCATATCAATCTCCTCGAGCTATGCATAGTCCATCTAGCACTGAAGGCATTTCACCAGTCATTCAAATCCCATTTCCTGCTTGTTCAGACAGACAATACAACCACCATGTACTACCTCAAGCAGGGAGGGATGAGGTCCAGGCCTGTCACACGAGGCCCAAGCTATCTGGAAATGGCTCATAGCCAGGGACCTAACAATCACTGCAACTCACCTTCCAGGTGTGGAAAATGCTCAGGCAGACTCTCAGCCGGCTTTTACAAGAAAACCACAAGTGGGTTTTCCACAACAACATCGTACAAAACATCTCTCAACTATGGGGCACCCCAGCCATCAACTTGTTCGCCACCGCAAAATGCTGAAGCTTCGCCACAAGGTACTTCCAACCAGGGATGCTGGGGAATGCCCTATGGATCAACTGGTCCAGCAGATTTCTTTATGCATTTCCGCCGATTCCCCTGATTGCATCACTCCTCCTCAAGCTTTGCCACTCGATGATCCTAATAGCGCCGGAGTGACCACGTCAATGGTAGTTCACGGACCTCCTTCACCGGTCCGTTCATCCACATCTCAAGCTACCAAGCAGTCCAGACCTGCTAACGAACTTCGGAGTCCCAGTCTCTCCTCTTTGAATTTGGCAGCATACCTCCTGAGTATGTGAAGTACGGACACTTGAATCTGCCGCAGGACTGTATGGATGTCCTCAAAGAGGCTAGACGGCCTTCCACCCTTTCCGCATATGCCTTTCAAGTGGAAGAGATTTTGCTTTTGGTGTTCCTCTAAGAACGTGGACCCTACATCTTGCCAGGAAGATGTAATTCTTCCATACCTTGCATTTGGCAAAATCTGGCTTGCAATTCTCTTCTATAAAGGTTCACCTGGCAGCCCTTACTGCCTGCAGAAAATGTCCTTAACAAACCTTTTCTTTTTAAAATCCCCATAATAAAGAATTTTCTAGAAGGGTTGAAGAACGTTTTCCTGCCCACTAGCGTCCTTCAACTCCCTGGGAACTGAACATAGTACCCTCTCGTCTTATGCAGGATCCCTTGATCCTATTCACAAAGACTCACTGCAACACCTTTCTTGGAAGACAGCTTTCCTTGTTGCAATAACATAAGCTTGCACGGTTAGCGAAATTCAAGCATTTGGTTCTCACAAACCATATACAGTCTTCCATTCTAGCAAAGTGGTTATGAGAACTCACCCGAAATTCCTCCCTAAGGTTATTTTGGATTTCCTTGTTAATCAGCCCATATCATTACCAGCATTCTTTCAGAATCCCTCTACTCCAGCTGAAAGAACTCTTTATTCTCTGGATGGGAGGAGAGTTTTGAAATTTTGTCTCAATAAGACATGGGACATCCACAGATCGAGCCAATTGTTTATCAACTATGGTTCGATCCAAATGCGATGAGCCACTTCCAAGCAATCGATCTCCAGATGGATAGTTTCCTGTATCTTATTGTGCTTTTAAAACACTAGCAAGACACTATCAGCTAAAGCCCACTCCTCTAGAGGCAAAGTGTCAATAGCTGCTTTATTGAGGAATATCCCTATACCAGATATTTGCAAAGCCGCCACATGGAGATCTGTCCATACATTTACCAAGAATTACTGCCCGGACTCTGATGCTAGAGCAGACGCTCAAGTAGGATAGGCCTCCCTCAGAAATCTATTTGCTTAAAGGGCTACCTTAATTCACTCTCTGTCTTCTTCACCACTTTAAGTAGGGGTGGGCTCGCTACTCTATTCAGTGCTTATGACTATAAATGGAAATCTCCTACGAGAGAAGGAATCGTTTTTACCTGTAACTCCAGTTCTCTTATAGGGGAATTTCTTTTATAGTCATAAGCAACCCTGCCTCCTCCCCGGTGGAGTGCACAGAAGTAACCATAGGACCTTTATATCCTCACGCATCACCTCAAAAAGAATTGAAGCAACTGCCACCTGCTCAGCATGATGGGATACTGGTGGCCCCAGGGTTCTTAAGGGCAGAAGAGCCTCTTTTTTTTTTTTTTTTTTTGTCAAACTTATTTTTATTGGTATTTGCACAAAGAAAACATCGTACAGCTTTACATCGGAGAAGCCGCTTCCCCGCCCATCCCCATGCAGCACTGCCGAAAATGCATATCTCTTTATTAGTAAACAACAACCGCCTCCCACCTTCCCTAGATGGAAGCAAATGAAATATACAGTGTCATATTAAACAGGTGGTCAACAGTGCCCCCCATCCGTACCGCATGGTGGAACAACCGAAAGGAGCTGACTGCCTCTCTTTCGCCTAAGCGACATCCTCATTAACCTTCGCTTATGGAATCCTAAAAACCGATGTCCGCTATAAATAATAAGGTGCCCCCAACTGCGGAGCAGCCAAAGCGAAAAACAAAAACATAAAAATAACACACCCTCCCCCCGCCCCCCCAGCCTCCCCTCCCCCCCATGGCGGCGGCAACTAGTGGAAGCTATCCAAGGTCAGTAAACTCGGCAGTGAGTTACTTCTAGATCTGGAATAGATGTAGCTCTCTAACGGAGGTCGGACAGACAGCAGACGGCAGGCCCTTGGAGAGAAATGAGACCAACGGGCCCCAGCGGAACTCAAAATTTTTGAATGTGTCCCCAGACACCTCAGCCATCCGCTCCATACTGACCAGGTGCCATAACCTAGAGTGCCAAAGAGACAGCGCCGGCGCCTCCTTTTGTTTCCACGCTGCGGCTAGAGTGGTCTTCGCGGCACCTATGCACAACCACATAATTGCCTTGTCTGCCCTAGTCTGGAGCTCCAAGGAGGGATCGCGCAGGCCCAACAGAATACCCCTATCGTTGTCGGAATAGGGTATCCCAGCATCAGCTTGATTTGAGCAAGTATTTCTTCCCAGTATGGTCGAATAGTCGGACAGTCCCACCAGATATGACGGAAGTCCCCTAGCAACCCACAACCCCTCCAGCACCTATCAGATGTATTCAGGTACATCTGTTTAAGTCGCGATGGATGGAGGTACCAATCCATCATGGTCTTGAGGTGTGCCTCCCTAAGCGTTATGGAGTGATTGAATTTCCTAACATCTGACCAAAGATGGGTCCACTCCTCGTCCGAAATAGGTCTCCCCAGAAGCCCCTCCCACATTGCCATATAACGTGGGCGCACCGAGTGTAGGGTCGATAGCAAGAGTCGGTAGAGGAATGAGATCGTGCCTCTCATCGTCGTGGTTTTCGTAAGAAAGGTTTCAAATTTCGTGAGGGTCTAGTAGCGGCCTCCCGTATGTGTGGTGTCTGGACCCAGTGCATCAGTTGCGTGTAATGGTAGTGTTCATTACTTTGTAGTCCAAAATCCCTCCTGCAGTTTTCAAAGAGCGGGGGTCATAATTGTGGAAGAGGTGTGTCAGGGCTAAACATCCCCCCCTCCCTCCACGCATCAAACGGGCCAGGTTGCATACCCGGCGGGAAGGCTGAGTTAAAATGTAGGGGCGTAAAGGGAGACTGAAAAGTAGTCCATCTTCCATCCTTAGACACCGAATCCCAAACCTGATGTGTAGTACGTGTAGGAGTGCTAAGATATACGTTTGGCGGTCGCTCCTCTTTGGAGCGCCAGATAAGGTCCCATATGGTCCGTCCGGCCACACTACGATCCATATGGAGCCAGTGTTTATCGGAGTCGCGTTGAACCCATTCCACTAGAACCCTAAGCTGTGCAGCTTTGTAGTATAGTTGTGCATCTGGGAGCCCTACACCCCCCTCCTCCCTGGAACGTCAAAGGATGGAGAAGGAAAAGCGGGCTCTACGTCCCTGCCAGACAAAATTGAGAAGTAAAGATTTGACACGCTTGAAGAATGCCCCCTCTATTGGTATAGGAAGAGCTTGAAAGAGGTAGAGTAATTTGGGCAACAGTGTCATCTTTATCGCATGTATGCGGCCCAACCAAGACAAGAAAAGGGGCTTCCATTTGATAAGTTCACTTTGTATTTGCGTTAAAATAGGGGGGAAATTAGCTACATATAACCCTTCTACTTTCGCGGTGAGGCGTACCCCTAAATACGTCAGAGAGGATGTAGCCCATTGGCGAGATGTCAGCGGCCTCAGACTATCCACTTCCGCGCTGGACAAAGTGAGGTTGAGTATCTGCGATTTGTCTATATTGATTTTAAAGCCTGCTATAGCCTCGAACCTCGCTAACTCATCCTTTAGGGGAGGCAGAGAGGTATCTGGGTCAGTGAGTGACAATAACACGTCATCTGCGAATAGTGAAATTTTGTGTTGTTCGCCGGTGTTGGACTTGGCCCTTTTTGGCCGGTTCACCCCTAAACTTTTTGCCTTGTGTGTCAGTAGTTTTAAGTCTCTGGGCACTTTAGCACTGTGGGCCAGTGTAAAGTGTGTGCGCGCTGAGTGCGTGTGGTGAGATTGTCCTGCCCTCCCATAGGAATGCATGGGGGATATGTGTGTCCATGGTAATTCCTGGTGTGAGAGGAGTGCAGGGGCGAGTTTAGTATGTGCGAACTCGTGAGAATAAATGCTGCGCAATGGTGTGCGCAGATTTATTGTGACTGGTGTAGAAATGCCACTTTTAGAAGTTGGCATTTATGTGTGCTCTGTGTCTGCCTGCCTGATGTGAATTGCATGTCTGGCTTTGTGAGTGACAGAGGCTGGGAGGTGTGTGTGGCTCCTGGAGGGGCAGGGTGAGTCAGCGCAGTGGTGAATAGAGAGATCTGCATCTAGATGGGAGGGAGGAGTTGCACCTGGGGCCTGAATAGGGCTGTGCCTTCCCTCCACAATGCTGGCTCCACCCCCTGTGGTTCGTCTGATGTCCCTAGCCTGTCCTGTGAAAGGAGAGAGGAGCTGAGCAAAACAAAGTGCTCCAAAGCTCCCCAAACCAGTTGCGTCTGGTTTTTCCCCAGCCCTGCACCTTTACACAAAGGGAAAAGGGTGTATAAAAGAAGGGGCTGTGACCCCATGTAAATGTTCAGTCTTGGTACCTGATTCCTGCAGGGCGTGCTGCTGCTGGTGGCCCAGGGGGGGCTGCCAGGAGGGCTTGCCTCCCTGGGCCCTGCATTGCCCCTTCACCTAAGGACTGATTCTTTGAAAACTACAGGACCTCTGCCAAGGAGCTGTGGCTCCTAGCGCCTCGTGAGCGTTATGTTTTAATTGCCCAGAGGAAAAGACAAGCGGGGGCTTCGCAGCACGGAGCTGCAGCCTATCTTGAGGGAATCCCGACGTAGGGATTCCCCCGCATTGCCCAAAACGAGCGGGAGCCTACCCCGCTTTATGCACCTGGAACTGGCGGGTGCCCACCCCGCATGTTGCCTAGGTTCTTGTGATTTAAATAGCGGGTGCCACCCCGCATCGGGCACCTTTGAAACGGCGGGTGCCCACCCCGCGCTTGCCGAGTGAAGGAGACGCTGCCGCCCGGACGAGCCGCGGGCCGGAAGTCAGGCCGCTGCTGCGCCTGACTGTGGGCGGGGCATAATCCGGAAGAGGCGCCTGTGAGATGGTACGGGGCTCCCGTGAGCCGATGGGAGCCCCGTTGCGCGGAAGGAAGGGAGGACGGGAGCCTACCCCGCCTCCAAGAGCCCCAGAAAGAGAAGTCCCGGGTCCCAGGAGGGGGCCCGGGTGAAGAGAGGCGGCCGGAGCAGGCCGCAACCAAGAGATACTCCAGGCGGGGCTCCCGTAGTGAAGAGGGAGTCCCGCGGGCGGCGGTAGTGTGACCGTGCGGAGTCAGAGATCGCCTTTCCCGGTGAGTGCTAAAATTCCGAGCGGTCCGCCGTTGCGGGCCGCTCCAACGTGTGGGGACAGTTTCCTTAGTGAGTGAGAGAGCCCCAGAGGGCCCCAGAGTCTTGGGGGCCGATCGAGGCACATTGTCGGTGCCTGGGCGGGCCCGCCAGAGAGCGGGCCGCCCCAGCGAAGGAGGCATGTTTTTACAGCTCCGTGGGGGTCCAGAGGGCACAGAGGTGCCGGGCCCGCTATGAAAAGTGCCCCAGCTGCGCCGCACCAGCGCGGGCAGCGGCAGCGAATTGGGCACAATTAATTCAGAGTCCCTGAGGGGGACAGGAGGCACAGAGGTGCCAGGCCTTCCCGTGATTCACAGCTGCCCAGCAAGTAGTGGGCAGCTGCAACGTTTAGGCCAACAGTTCTTTGGGGGCATTCTTATATAAGATAGGAGTGAGGTACACTCCTTTGCCCCAGCGCAATTGCGCACGTGGTTACTGCTGCATTGGCAGCGCGCCCTGACTCCTGGACATAGGGCATTTGAGCCCCTCTTGATATGGCCAGTTGGCCAGGGGGACAGTTAGATTTATAGGGCGCCAGGCCCTAATGTGAAAATGTGGTGCTAGGGAATGTAATCATGTAGTATGATTTACGCACCCCGTATTATACCTCTAATGTACTGTTATGATTATGAGGTTCTGCATAATTTTTTATGCTTGTGATTTTATTATTACCTAATGCGTTTAGGTTGTGAGTTATTCTCTACTGAGCTTTACGCCCCTAATGTGAGTTATACTTAGGAGGTAAGGGTCTAATGGGTTTAGACTTCTGAGATGATTGCATAATGTGTTTATGCTGGTGAGATTGGCGCAGAATGTATTCCGCGCCTAAATATGATGCTGTGCATAATATGGTTTATGTTACAGGCTGATGCTAAGTACAGTGGTTACCAGTGATTACTGGTTGTACGGTTATGATGTGTTCTACATTTATTATAAGTACTACCTACTAAGTTCGCTTTGTGCTGGTTCTGACAGTGGTCCAGTTGGCCCTGTCAGGTGTAAATAATTCCCTTGTAAATATGACCCCGTGCCAGGTGGCACGATGTATATTATGTGAGTACTATTCTAATGTGTTTTATGATAATACAAAGGCTATTTTTATATATAACCTTGTGTGGAGTTCCTTTTTGTGGTGTGCCTAGTATGTTGTTGCTGTGGGTGTGTTGCGCAAACGCTTTACACATTGCCTCCGGGATAAGCCTGACTGCTCGTGCCAAGCTACCAAGGGGGTGAGCAGGGGTTATCTTTGGCGTGTAACTCCCTTGCCCTGACTAGAGTGGTGGTCTCTGCCTGGCTTTGGCGCAAGCCTTAGCCAACCAGAGATCCCATTTCTAACAGCTGGTAAATGGAATCCCGTGTATCTCCGGGTGGGCCCGAATCGCGATAGCAAGTGGTTCAATACTTAGAGCGAACAGCAATGGCGAGAGAGGGCAGCCCTGCCTGGCGCCCCGAGAGTGCTCAAATGGTGCTGATGCCTGTCCATTAACCATCACCCGTGATCGAGGGTGTTGAGAGTTAGCCCGCAACATGGTGATGAAAGCGGGCGAGAAACCAAAGGCCTCCAGGGTACTAAAGAGGAAGGCCCAATCCACCCTGTCGAATGCCTTCTCGGCGTCTAACCCCACCAGGATCGCCGGGATCTGACGCTTATGTGCTTTTTCAATTAAGTGGATAATACGACGCGTATTATCATGCGTTTGGCGTCCCTTTATAAACCCAGACTGATCCGGATGTATGAGGTCGGGTAGAATGTCATTCAGTCTTCGGGCTAGGATAGAGGAATAAAGTTTTGCGTCGAGATTAAGAAGGGCTATGGGCCGATAAGAAGCGCAGGAGCTATGGTCTTTCCCGGGTTTGGGTATCACTGTGATCACCGCCTCTCAAAGCGATCCTGTGGACTTCCCCTCCGTCGCCATTGCATTAAAGAGGCTCGTGAGGGGTGGGGCGATTTCCGTCGCAAAGGTCTTATAAAAAAGAGCGGTGAAGCCATCCGGACCCGGTGTCTTATATAGTTTGAGTGCTTTAATGGCCGCCATCACTTCCTCCACAGAGATAGGTGCGGACAGGTTCTCATTATTCACCGCAGATACCTGTGGGAACGTTAGTGTGCTAAGGTAGTCTCGCTGAGCCTCTGGATCTAACTGCTCCCCAGAGTATAGTTTTTCATAAAAGCCCCCAAATATAGCCGCTTTTTCGTTGTCAGCATGTGTGGTGGTGCCCTGCCCTCCCCGTATCCCCCCTATGTATTCCTTAACCCTCTTATCTTTGAGTTGCCTAGCTAGCTGCTTGCCAATTTTATTCCCTTGGGAGTATGAAAGTTGGCGCAATTTAAGCAATGTGAATTCTGCCCGATTAGAATAGATAGAGCGGAGCTTCCCTCTCAGAGCTGTCAGTGCTCGTAATGTTTGTCGGGTAGGGCGTGCTTTGTGTTCTTGTTCACTTGCCTGCAGTTCTGTCTCTAATTTCACCCTTTCTGTTGCTCGTCGTTTATTCAGGGCCGCATTCAACGATATACACTGCCCACGGAGTACAGCCTTGAAGGCATCCCAATTAACATAATCAGAGGTGTCCTCCGGTTGATTCAGGACAAAAAAGTCTTTGATGTGTTCTCTAAGTTTCAAGCACGTCTCTTTGTCCCTTGTCACGGCAGGGGGAAAATACCATCTGGATAGAGTCCCTTGCCCTATTCCCCATTCTAAAGATACCGCTAAGAGACTATGGTCTGAGATCGAAAGGGGGAAAATGTTTGCATCCTCTAGCCCGCCTTGTAATGATTGGCTAAGAAAAACATAATCTAATCGGGAGTATGTCCTATGTACGTGGGAATAAAAAGTATAGTCCCGGGTGGTGGGATGGACCGTGCGCCAAGCATCTAATAATCCCTATCTATAATCTTCTGACGTATGTCGGGGGGAATGAGCTCGTCCCTACTCTATGGGTGTGGGTGCTATCTATGTCTCCTTGCCAAGTCAAATTAAAATCGCCCATAAGGACTAAAGACCCTTCTGCAAAATCCACCAATTTATCGAGAATGTGGTGCAGGAAAGCAGCCTGGCCCGTGTTTGGGGCATAAACCGCGACGAACGTGCAGAGGTGTCCCTGGAGGCGCCCCTTCACCATGACCCAGCGGCCGTCCTTATCGTGTTGTACATCTAGAGGCTGGAACCTCGTTGACGCGTGAAAGAGAAGTGCCACCCCCCTGTGTTTAGTTGACGCTGAAGATCTGTATATCATCGGGTAGAGCTTGTGTCGCAGCCGCATCTCATCTGCTCTAGTCAAATGGGTTTCTTGCAGGGCTATGATGTCTAGCGTATGGTCTAGGATATATTTCCATATCTGTTGGCGCTTCTGCGGGGAGTTGAGGCCCTTTACATTCCATGTGCCTATAGTTACCTTCATTTCATCCGAGGAACAACCCTGATCTCAACATCCCAGGCATCGCCTGCACTCTCATACCTCTCGTTCCCCCCCTCTGTCTCAGCCCCCCCCCTTTTGTGAGCATGTGATTTGACATGAGTGAATGAAACCTACCTCCCTGGACATTAAAAAGCCACCACCATGGACCCCTCCCCAACACCCCAAAGTAATCCCCGAAACTACAACAACAAACTAAAAACCAACCAAAAACTTTAACACATATAGGCATTACTCCCACCTGGGGTTCTTTCCCCCTGTATACGGGAGGGCGGTAGGGCCATGGTCCCCTCCCGCCGTCGCCCGGAGCTTCACAAGTATCACCTATTTATAGAGTACTACCAGGGTATAGACTTTACGCTTCGATTGTCTCTCACCCCTATTGACACGCCTCCCTCCGCGGGGTTCCTCCCGTTTCCCCATGGTGCGGGTGATCAATCGGCGCTTTCAAGGGCCCCTCACATCAGTCTCAAGTCTGCCTGGAAAGCCCCTGGAGCCCGCCCTGATATCCATGATCCTATTCATGCATCCCACCTGTGTAAGTCCTCTGAGTAATGTGGCCACCCCATCATCGCCCCTTGCCACAAACGGGACCTGTGTCAAATCCCTCCTTTGCTATACCGGACACCCGTCCCACAGATTGTAGACTCTCATCAACGGCGGCCTCTGCGTGTGCCCATAACCCAAGTGGATGGTCTTCGCTCCCCTCCCTGAGAGCCCGAGGCTCCGTTCTCCGTTGACTCCAGATTTTCCAAAGGCAAGCCCAAGAGTTCAAGTCCCCTCTGAAGCTCTGTGACATGCTGTCGTTTGTTGCTATACTCAAAGCTGAGGCCGAAGGGGTAGGTCCACCTGTACCTGATGTTATCCGTGCGCAGCTTGGTAGTGATGGGTCGGAAAGCTTGTCGTCGGGCAAGGATTGCAGGCGCAAGATCCTGAAATAGTGCACAGGTAAAGTTCTGAAAGGACACTTTATCGGAAGCTCTGGCTGCAGCAAGCACTGCCTCTTTCACTTTGAAAGAATGAAATTTGACCAGCACGTCCCGAGGTCGCCTCTTGTCTCCCTGTGGTGCGGGCCCCACCCGGTGCGCTCGTTCCAACTTAATTTTAGGGGGGTGTGAGCCCAATATTTCTGCAAAT
Organism: Calotriton arnoldi; assembly: GCA_963921515.1. Lineage (NCBI taxonomy): Eukaryota > Metazoa > Chordata > Amphibia > Caudata > Salamandridae > Calotriton > Calotriton arnoldi. Next base: position 5,620,978 of record CAWUFW010000152.1, on the reverse strand, counting down.
AGTCCCTCCAGGAACGCAGGCAGGTCCGGACCCTCCGCTCCTTCTTCCAGGTCTCGAATAAGAACGTTGTCCCGTCGAGACCTGTTTTCCAAGTCCTCTGTTTTTAGTTGAGATTGCTGTAGTTGCTCTTTAGCGCCTGCATTTCTTCCTGGATCTCCGCTGTTTGCTTCTCCTGGGTCTGTTGATGTGCTTCCAAGTCTAATACACGTGTGCCCACCGAGTCAACGTCGTTTTGTAGGGAGGTTAATTTTTCGGTGAGGTCGGACCGGAGCTGTTCCATGCTTGCTTTAATGTCCTGGCCCAAATCCTTCCTCAGGTCAGCTTTAAAATCCTGAAACATTGCCACCATCTCTGCCTTCGTAATCGCCATGGCCACAGTGGTGTCTACGGGGCCTTCAAGGTTGCGTTTATCCGAGCCCGTGAAAAAATCGGTGACTTTCGTGGATGTTCTGGACGTCACCTTCTTGGGAGGCATACGGCTCCCCCTCCGGCTCTCCCCCGAAGCCTCTTGTCTGCGAACTTCGGTGTGCTCCCACTCAGGCTTTCCTCTTTCCCGCCACAGTTAGCCCAGGCCTTGGAATTTGTAGTGGGCCCACTCCACTCTTCAAGCGCCCCCGGCCGGGGAGGATCCTCCAACTTGCACTCTCACACCGTTGTGGCCCCTGAACCCTCTTCTGTGGTTCTTACATTGAGCTCCTGTACACCAGCTGCCTCGAGGAGTCCCCCGTGCTCCGTGTAACCCACCTTGATGCGCAGCAGCTCTCCACTTGGCCTCTTAATTCCTCATCCAAGTTATAGCAGGGCCGCCATATCTGACTCTCCCGCTGGTTGCCGCCACTTCTGCCCTCATGCCCCTGGCCAGCGCTCCCTTCTCGCTTTTCACATTGTGGAGGATCAAAGTTCTCTGGCCTGTGCCTTCAAGGACGCGGTCTCAGAGCCCCCTCTCACACCTCCGGCTCATTTTTAGCCGACCATTGCTCATGGAGTCCAGAGGATCACTCGCTCATAGGGCATCACGGCTCCTCTCCTTTTCAGGCGCCCAGTCCCCTCCGAGGATCCCCAGTCCCGGGGCCGCCGAGCGCCCGGCACTCACTGGGTAATCTTGTGTTCCCCGGTAGCCGTTGCAGCAGTACTTGCCTTGATCGCTGCTGCCTGCAGTCGCGGGCCTGTCCCTCTCAGCAACTCAGCGCTCCACACCGTCCGCCATGTCAGGGTCAGGCAGATCCCAGCCGGGAGACGTGCCACCACACTCTTGTCTCCGGGAGAGTCAAACAGGGCCCCACCAGTCAGCCACAGCACCTCTCGTCCCACAGGTCCGTAGCGGATCGCCAGGGACTTCCGATGGAGCCGCCGTGTCCCCTGAATCGTCCCAGGGCTCGCCTTCACTTCGCGGCCGCCATCTTGTGGCGCCCACCGCAGCTCCGGAGCGAGTCTCACCGCGCCGTCATCCGGTTATCTCGGGCTCCGCACAAGGCTTCGCAGCGGTCCCGGTGTCTTCCGCTACCATCAGGAGTCTTTTATGGGTCCTCTAGTCCCTGTAGCCTCCCTGAATCTCTCCGAGTTCGCCGGCGGTCCGGGAGCCGAGACGGATTACGTCCGCTCGGCCATCTTGCCCGGCCACGCCCCCCAGAGCCTCTCTTTTTAACTCGTATGACAGCCTATGGGGCTACACTGTCCTGCTTTCCTTCATGTCTATGCTTTATCAAAAAAGGGTTTGTGAAAGAGATTTATGCTGTTATATTAAAACATCATGAAATTATACATGTGTAATTCTCCTGGCCCCTTTTTAAAATACAAGATGAAGAGTTGGGCCATTGTAGCCTAGTCCTATAGGCTGCATATTTTTGTTATTTCTTAAGTGACTCTTCATGCCTTCCTGAGGAAAGGTGAACATCTACACTTAAGAAGATATATTGTAAAAAAAAGTGCTCCGGGGTCCCCGCACATGGGCGGGACTATTCAGTGCTTATGACTATGATGGAAATTCCCCTACAAGAGAACTGGAGTTACAGGTAAGAAACTATTCCTTACCTACCACTCTAGTTCTCCATCATTGGTATCGTTTAATTCATAAGCAACCCACCCTACTCCCTGGGAAAGAACCATTATGATGTAATTAGAAATCAGAGTAAAACTGCTACTGTCTTAATGATATAACAAAATAACTGAGCTCTAACTCATGGTCCTCACAATACATGTTTGGATGGTGGCGGGCATACTTGGTAGTCGGGAAGTAACAATGCAGTTTTTCTTCCTTTTTTTTTGTTTTCTATGTTAGATAGAAGTAAATATAAAGTGTATCCTACAGCTTTTCTTATTTACGTACTAATCTTCTAAAAAATGTGGGTTGGTGGCCATTATTCTAGTAATTAAAAAATACTGTTACAAGTGTGTTTTGGTAATCTCCGCAACAGCAAATAAATTCTATGTTTAAGAATTCAAAGAAGATGTCCATGATGGAGAACCAGGTTTACAGGTAGGTAAATTCTCCTCATCCACAAAGTTATACAATTTTACATCAGCAAAAATATAGATCACATAGGTATTGTTCCATGACAGTGGTGTAATGGGAGAACATGAGATTACTTAATAATATTTTAATCATCCTTCCAGATGTTTTATTGTTTTCTTAGAGAGACTTCTTAGAGAGACTTATCTAATTAAAAACTACCTGGTTTGCACTAATTTAAAAGAATTGCACCATTTGGAATTAAAAATGTACTCTAAAGAAGCAAGAGAAAAAAAACAAGCACTGAATATACTAAATCACAGAATTGTTGGACTAGCAAATGGAGACAAAAATAAAACTTGATTCCAGGTGATGTGGTGTGTTTTACTCAGTTTTCTAAATGTTCTGTGTCTGATCATTGTAAATTGAGAGGAAGTTCAAAATAGATAAAAATCAGAACTAATTATAAATATTTTTTTTTTCTTTTTAACAGTCTGACACCCATCAACCATCGTATTCTCCACAGCCTCAACCACAGCCGTTTGCACAAAATTCTTCGCCATCAGCCTCTGTTAACGCAACTCAGTCACAGCAAACCATATCCCAGCAGAAACATGTTCAACAACAACCGACTGTGCAACAGTCCAACCAGGTTCAGCTGCCTGTATTCAACTTTCCTCACTCACCACCTGGTCAGTATTCTGCCTTGCACAACCTGGGATTACTTCCAATGCACCACCCCCATCAAATTCAGCTTTCTAACACCTCGTGGCCTGCTCATAGGCCTGGGATTCACTCTTCACCAAGCACCCCTCCTCACTCTTCTGGTGTCACTTTTTCTCTGAGATCGGGCAGCAGTATTTCTACAACTCACCAGAGCAATGTAAGCTTGAATGATCCTAGCATTATCTTTGCGCAACCTGCTGCTACTGCAATAAGAATACCTAATTCTTCTCGCGAGGGACACTGGCAAAACTCCATGATAACAAATGCACGGGTGAGCAATGGCACTGTGGGGAATTCAGGTAATTCTTATTTCTATTAAATATTTCACATAATGATGATTTCACTCAACGGAAAAAAACTCAAAGCATTTGTGTATGCTTGATTCTAGGGGTATAAGGTAATTCCATACAATAACGTTAAAGAAATATGCATTGTCCGCACAGGTATGTTTTTTCATTGCCATTTGTGCAGCGCACAAATTTATTTCAGTGGTTGGTTTGTTTTGTTGCTTCTTTGTCTCCAAATATATATTGGAGCCTCAAGGATTTTGAGCATCTTAGCTGATTATTAGCTAATTCAGCATACTGACTTTTAAATTAAAAAGATAATGGTCATGTCCCCAATACCCTTGGAGTTATTTGTACACAATGTTAGATCTTTTGATTTCATTGCATGTTTGTTATCAACAGTAATACAGATATGTGGCAGCACATTGCGTACATTAAGTAACATTAAAATATGGCTAATCTGACCCCGTTCCCAAAATCATCAGTTTATTATATCCTAACATTTGATCTTGGAGCAATGAACAGATTCATATGCTTGTAATGATGGAAACATTCGTTTGCGTATCACTATTTTTGAATTGTGTGACTTGCTTCCTGTGATATCCATATATTTCTGTTTAAGTGGTAGCTTTCTCCATTGCACCAATCTACTGACACATTTGGCCCTGTTTGGAGGTAGTATAAGAAGCTTCACTCTGGAAGACAAACACTTAACTGCAATTCAATTTAATTTTGTTTATTATTTCCACAAGTGTCCATGTTGTTTGGGGGCTTAAGCCACATTGTCAAAGCTCTGTGGGTGAAACTGCACTGCTGACCGTAGTAGTACTGAATTGTGGATGATACATGTGTTGATACACGTGTTAATAAATCAGTTTATCAAATTTGTATTGAAGAGCTGTAAACAGAATTGTAGGTTTGATTACATTCAAAAATACTTATTCTGCTAGCTAGGTCACTATAAAACAAGAACATTAGAAATGAGCAGTACTACAAAAAAGGGAATGAAGCAGTCTTATCGAAGTGTTTCACTCTAGTTCTAAGGACTCATTCTCCAATGGTTTCAGGGAATCTTCCTGGAACCACAGAGACCAGATATCACTACTTGAAAAAAAGACTGGCCCTTGTTTGTATCACCTGATAGTGTAACTGTCAGTGGCACACCATGGGTATAGACACCCCATCAGATATAATTACATCAAGAGAGAGTCTCTCAAATTATAAAAGTCAGTCATTCCTTACAGTCTTGTGGCCAAAACGGCCTACCAGTTACTACTTCTTGGCATAAGTGGTTGAGTTCAATCTTTGCTTTGCGCCTTCAAACATGGATATTGCCAAGCTCACTAAAGGGCTCAGTTCTAGATCCAGCTTTCTAAAAGTGTAATCCAGCTCTAGCTAAGAATTGTTGTTTAACTGCACTACTAGATCTCATTGTAAACTTTCAGTGCATTTCTTATTGAAAGAGTCAGAAACGTGGGTAGCAGAGGCAGACTTTATTCTGTGTTACCAAGTTTCACTTATATCACAATGCGTCAGACTGGATCCAGAAATGTTTCCTGAGCAGTACCCATGTGGACGAGTAGGTGGCATTGTTCGGCTCCGCGTGGTGTCGTTGGCGTCATCTGCACTGGAAATGATGTTCGTGGTGGCTTCAAGCCCTGCGGCGCCTGTCTCCGACAGAAGTCGATGACGGGCCAACAACTTGTATGCCTCTGATGCCTTGAGCGGGACCACAACCCGAAGGCCTGCTCCAACTGCTGCTCTATGCACCTGAAGGCCTTGAGGTAGAAATCCTTCAAGCTTATGGCGGTTCCACGTGCAACGCCGCGACGATCGAGGTCCTGGTTGATAAGAGGTCCTGGGAGTGGTTGCCTAGCCCGAGGTCGTCGTCACACTTCAACTTCACTTCATCCGTCGACCAACGAGACGAGGGAGCGTCGCCACTGGGAGCCTGGCTCCACAGTTGAGCCTGGGTCAGCTCTGCGCCTCGCTGACTTTCAAGGAGCTGAAGCGACCCCTGCCCAATTGATAAACTTTTATGAGTCCATTCCCTCTGGGGTGCCTTCGGGCACTGTGGTATATCATCTTTATTCGGTTTCAGATATTAAAACCATAAAAGCACAAAGACAATAAAAACCTTTCAGCGGCATACCAGAATACAAGGACTTAAATAAGCAAACACAGAAATGCGAAGCCACAGGTGAGTTACATACAGTACCACAATATAAAAAATTGATCATGGGCGCAATATATTACCACTCTAGAAGTTCGAAGGGGTCAAACGTACAAGCCAGACATTACAAAGTGCGTAGTGCTGGGAGCCATGAGATTACATACAATACCACAATAATAAAAAAAATGATCAGGGACACAATAAATCACCACTCTTGGAATTCTAGGGGGTCAGACCTAAAAGCCAGACATTACAAAGTGCGTAGTGCCGGGAAAGGTGGGTGTAACACAACCTGATTAATCGCAGGTGGACCTAAGCCTAATAGCAGACTTAAAAAAATTAAGTACGTAAAAAACAGTGCTGCCCATAAGCATTTGTAAAAAAATAAAAGCGGGTCGCACTTGCCTACAATTTGCTTTTTTCAGAATCGGGATTATAAAAGACTTCCTAGGGGTATCATAAAAACTGCAAAAGATCATAAAATGTACCATATCCTCTGGGGATTTTACGTCGCAATCACAGGATGGAAGTATTTGACCCTTGCGTTGTCCCCTAGGATGGGCTAAAAGGAGATGAAAAAGGTCAAACCTGAACCTAGTCAGTAAAAATCTATCATATGAATTTATAAAGCCCAGTAGATACGGCTCCTCCAGCTGGGTGGTTATTAACATGATAAAATGGCGAACACTGGGCTTCAGAAGCTCCTTCCCTTCCCTGGCCACCATCTGATGCTCAAAGAAGGCCGCCTTGATGGTGTTTAAATCCGTCTTGTTGACCCGGTCCAGGTTAGTAAAGAGGTCTCCTCTCCCCATACTCGTTAGACTTCCTTCATGTATTTAAACCACAGTACGCGAGAGGCATGGTCTAGGGCCAAACAGTCTTTTAAAATCGCTTTATTTAGCGTAATCCCCTTAACTGCCCAAATTTTTAACCAGAGATATAGGTCATGCCAAGCTCCTCGTGTACCGTGAAGGAGGGAGTACCCTGGGGGACAGATAAGTTGTCTCATGCACTTGTTTTCCACCGTTTGGAGATCATCTGAATTGTTGTACCCCCAGGTTTTGCTGCCATTAAGTGCCTTGGTAATACATTTGGCCCTATAAATCTTTAGTAGGGCCCCTACCGTTCTTTTCCCTAATCTAGAGGCAAAATTAAATATGGCTGCTGTATCCCGTGCCAGGTCATTTTTCTTACAAGTGAGTTGGGGCCCCCATTTCAATTTAGCATCTATCAAAACCCCCAGATAGTAGAAGACACTTGACTTAGGGGATCCGTGACGTCCCTATCTTAAAGGTGTAAGGTCTGCTACTACGGGCCCCCAGTTGCATAATGTAGGACTTAGAATTGTTGACATTCAAGTCCAATTCACCCATAAAGTGAATAAAAGAGTTTAAAAAGGTTTGAAGGTCCTGTTCGGTCCTGGCCATTAAAACAGCGTTGTCTGCGTACAACAAAACTGGGAGTCCTCGCTGTCCCACCTGGGAAAAATCCACCTTAGTCTCCAGTAAGGTCTTCTCCAAATTATTGATATAGATGTTAAATAAAAAAGGGGCCAAGATACAACCCTGGCGGACCCCACTCCGTATAGGGCGTGAGACCTTCTGATCGCCTGAATAGCGCACAGTCACATTACTGTCCCTGTGTAAATCTTGTAAGAATAAAACTATGTCTCTGATCACCCCAATAGATAACAGAATCCGCCACATCTTGCTCCTGTTCACGCAATCAAATGCGGAAGAGAGGTCCATAAATGCCAAGAAAATTGACAATACTCCAAAACTTAGTGCTGCTGTTGATAGTGCTAGCTTCCATGAGCTTGCACCAGGCATCCTCCTTCAAGGCTTCCTTATGCGTACGCAGGGCCACTTTATACTGCTTTCTATATGTTCTAATTAAAGCATTATTTCTAGGAGTGACATGCAGTGTGTTTTTAAGTGTCCTGGGCACTAAAGAACAACCTGAGTCAAACCACTGCGGTCCCCTGTCGTGTTGGCTTTTAGATGATGGGACCGATAATTGGTCAGCGATAACATGAGAGATGGATTCAAAAGCTTTAACGACTTTCTCATCTGACTGAGACTGGGCCGTCAGGCAAATCTGAATCTCATTCAGGCAATTAGCTTGAAGAGACGCAAGAAAGGAGTCAGGAATGATTTCTGTCCATTTCAGCGTTCTTCCCCCATCAGTTGTCCGCAGTGCGACACCACCCTCACTCCCCTTCTTCATGCTCAAAACAGGCCATCTCGCTTTAAGGCATAGCGGGTTGTGGTTGCTAAAAATGCTTGCTTTAATGCTAAAATCATCTATCAGAAAAAAAGAGGGGTAGAAACAAAAATGTAATCAATAAGAGTATCACCACCTTGCCCCTTAAACGTGGGAATGATGGGCCTTTGATCCGGATCCAATTTGCCCATAGCTGATTGGAGGTCAAAGTCACATGTTAGGGTGTTCAAAGTGTCCCCCTGACTGCTATGCTCAAGATGTACTGAGGGATAACGGGGCCAACCTGAACCCCCGTGCTTTGCGATATTAAGTCCCCGCATGGGTGAATATTTAAATCTCCCACCATAACGATGTTAGAAGTATGGCGGGTGGAACTGTTGAAGTTAGTCGAAAAGGTGCCCAGACGTGTTATATTACACACTTCAGGTAGAGACGAGGTAGCATTATAAAAATTCAGGAGCAATAAACTTCTAGGTTCTAAAGAAATTAACAAGGCCTGCTGACACGGTTTGTTTGTGTTCAATTCAACGATAACCCTTTTAACCGTAATGAGACATAAACAGTAAGACCCCCCTTGGCTCTACCCACCCTTGAAGGGATTGCAGGTACTGTGAATGACTTGTACCCTTCCAACGGAGGGGAATTATTGGTAACCCAGGTCTCTTGTAAACAAATAAGGTCAAACATTTTAACAAAGCAACACCACTCTGTTACTGCCAACTTGCTAGCCAAGCCAGCTATGTTCCAGGATATAAGATTACAAAGTTGGAGTCCCTGGGGTAAGGTTCATGAACAGTATGGTCCAACTGGTGCCGGGAGGGCTAATGGCGGTGACGAAGCTATAGGGAACATATTTATGGGTTCTGCAAGTCAATCACAGGTATCAAGATTCCTTAGGGGAGCAAAAGAGTTGAAAACTTGGATCAATGCGGGGGCCTGAAACCATTCCTGTGAGGCTGTATGTGAGGGTTTCATAGTGCACCATGGGGTTAGAGTTAAAGCCAGGGGCGGCGGTCTGTAAAAGAAGCCCAGGGGAAGGGCCCTGATTTAAGAAACAGGCCCCGTTGTGGAACAGTCATTGGCAGAATGAAGGATTCTCTGTGCCAAGTGCCGCTGGTTGAAATTGATTATTACACAGTCTCCACTGCAACTCTTTTTTGACCCTCCTATCCAGGCCACCCTCCGGGCCATGATGATGTGATTCTCCACTCTGATTCCCAGACACGTGTTTTTGTTCAACCAGTGCAAAACTTTATTTTTTAGCTGCTAAAAATCTTCGGTGGAACCAGGCTTTAGCACTGGTACATTACCCAGGACCACAATGTACGGTGTTGCTTCTGGTGGCAAGTGAATAATAGTTGAGCCCTGGGACTGCACACTTAAATCCCTGATTGAGGAGGGGGTGGTCCTGCCTGCTCCACACTCTCCTAGGGGGCAAGTTGCTACTTTGGCAACACTCTGTCCCAACAGCCGCCTTGAGGTGCGCCGCCGCATGGGGTCCTTCCTTTAGTGGCAATGGCGAAGGCAGGGCTGACCGTAACAGGGGAAAAGTAAGCGGGATAATAGGCTCCTGCAATTGAGGGTCGGATATATCCCGCCTTGTATCGACGCGGTGCCAAACTGATCTGCGCCCTTATGACTCCCATAGACCGCTTTAGCCGTATGATCGATGGGGGCTATGTTGCTAGACTTTTTGTTAAATTGGAACCAATAAGAAATGTCCCTTTCAATTGCGGCCAGGCGTTGCTTTGATTGGGTCCAGTTTGGAGTCCAACCCCTCAAGGAGGGAAACCACACAGGCGTCCAATATTGTCACAATCTCGTCTTTCGTGGGTGGTGCTACACCCGGGCTAGAGGAAATGAGGCTATCCACTCTGGAAAGCTTTGCCTTCGACCCCAGCACAGTGCACTTAGGCTTAGTCTAGGCCCTGGCTCTCTCCTAGACATCTCATCTCCTGCAGTCTGGCAAGGGGCGGAGAAATTTCCAACGGACAAGCCAGAAGCTGTCGGGTTCACTGATACAGGGATACCCCTAAACGCCCCCCCAACTACTCTTGGGGTCGTTGCCCCTATCATACTCCCGACCCAGGCTTGAGGGGGGTGCTAGGGATGCGTGGGGCACCATGTCCAGTAGACTCAAAACGGGGGCCTGACCGGTACCAAGCTGGGGCTACAAGGATCCAAATGGCTAGCGGGAGATTGCGACAACCTGCGAGTCACCAACTCGATCTCCTTATCTAGAACCCCCACAGCTCCCTGCAAAAAGCAGTCCATGGCAGTGATAGCTGGTGCCACATGCACAACTGCTGCTGTGTTACGTTTCCCCATGGAGCCAGGCGGGCTAGAAGAAGCCCCTCAGAGTAAACAGAGTGCTCTGCGGCACAGTAGGCGCAAGGAGGAGTCCTTGTAACACAGACCCGTCAAATCCACCAAACTAGCAGCTTGTCTCAAAAGATATAGGAGCCACCGTGTGCCCGCAAGTTGACTGGGTGGTCAGATACCACATATACCCTGGCCCAGGTTGAAAAGAAATAGCACTTCCCGTCCCTGGGTATCCAAGGTCTCGCCTCTCTGTGGTATGACAGTACAGGAATGTGCTGAGGAGGTCTTGGGGGGCATTCGTGGCGCGAAAGCAAGAGGGAGGGCCCAGCCACCTCCGGGCTCTGACGGGTGCAGGACGGGCCCAGGCTTTGCCCGGGCGCGTCCCGCGCCACGGAGACTGCCGCTGGATTTGGGCGCTCCTGCGCCGGATCTGACATCACCGCGGCCCCTGCGAGACTGGTGCTGGCTGGGAGTCGTGGTCTCCCCTGCTGCTGCCACCACAAATCGCTGTCCCGTTCCGCGGGAGACTGGCGCTGGATTTGGGCGCTCCTGCACCGGATCTGACGTCACCGCCGCCCCTGCGAGACCGGTGCTGGCTGGGAGTCGTGGTCTCCCCTGCTGCTGCCACCACAAATCGCTGTCACGCGCCGCGGGAGACTGCCGCTGGATTTGGGCGCTCCTGCACCGAATCTGACGTCACCGCGGCCCCTGCGAGACGGGTGTTGGCTGGGAGTCGTGGTCTCCCCTGCGGCTGCTGCCACAAATCGCTGTCCCTTCGGCCACTGTGGGTTTAGGAGGGTCCCCTATTGGGTACCCCAGGGATCCACAGATATAGATCCGCATCGGAACCGGTCATGCCACCTTGACCTTGCCTGATGTCAATCCCGAGGCGAACGCTCCCGGTGCCACCCGTGGCACCATCCCCGACTCCAACACGGAGCCGGAGGGGCGTCATCCGGCGCCGACTGGAGCCATTCCTTCCAGGCTGGACCCTGAACCCTATTCTTATGGGCTAGGACTCGGGGAGGATTAGGAGTGGCCGCTGGACCCTGAGGAATACTAGCCTTATAGAGACCAAATGGACTGGTGTGAGGATCTGGGTGAATTCAGTGGACTGGATACGCCTCCAGATACTGGCATTCTTTCTCCCCCTACTGTGGCTACGGAGGACTGAGCTTCCTTCGCAGTGGTGGAGCGAAGGGCAGCTGAGGTCCTGGACCTTAGCTTGCCGTTAGTGGCAGTCAAGACTAATGTCTTTATGGAAGTGCTTCAGCCGGGAGTGTCCCCATCAGAACCGCTTCTCCCTTTCAGTGAGGCATTTTACTGAAATCCTATTTGGGACTTGGTCCAAGCCCAACACAGGGGCTCCTGTGAACAGAACGATTGCCCGCCGCCACTACCACACTCCAGGGGACCCAAATTTCCTCACCCAAAACCCTACCCCAGAGAGCCTGGCGCATTCCCTACCGCACCCCCGGCCACAGACTCCAAGAGGCTGGTGAGTCTTAGGAAGAAGATGTTTTCTTCCGCCAGCCTGGCACTCCGGTCTGTGAACACTGCATGCCTTTTGGGACGCTTTTCCCATGCCCTGTGAGATACGGTTGCACAGGTGTTGCCAACCGGCCCGGAGAAGGCCCGGGCAGTGCTCTCCCAGCCTGTTGCTGATGGGAGGGATGCAGCTTAGTTCACCATCTGCTCTGGACTACACACCACCGACTCACTAGGAAAAGCGGTTTCGTCAACAGTGGCCCTGAGACGCCATACCTGGTTGGGGACGGCTGGCTTTTCTGTGAGTGTCCAGTCCTCACTCATAGATATGCCCTTTGACGGCTCCCATCTCTTTTGGAGACCAGGCGGATTCGGCGCTGCAGTGCTTTAAGGACAGCAAGGCTATGGCCAGGTCTTGGGCCTTTCTATGGCGCCTCATCACCCTCAATCTGCCTTTCACTCCTTTCGTGGCCACGTACAACCACGCCTTTACCCACCCAGCTACTGCGGCGTGCCATCTTTCCAGCCTCTGTGTGGCCGCGGACGCAGTTCCTACCGGCCTCGTGGGTTGGGTGGCCAGCAGTCAGGTCAGTCCACCAACCCCCGCCTCCCTGCAGCTGCAGCCTCCAAACCCTCCTAGTCTGTCCGTTTACCATCATGGGCAGCCAGTGGGCAGCAGGATTCGCCATCACTTGTTCTACTGGCAGTCCGAAACATCCGACAAGTGGGTTTTACAGATTGTCCGGAGGGACTACTCCCTCCCCTTCGAAACTACCCCTCCTTTCATGCCACCTACTTATGACAGGCTGACGGAGTACCACCTATCTCTTCTCCTCCAGGAAGAGACAGCTTTTTAGGCCAAAGGAGCCATAGAAAGAGGGCAGATGCCAGTTCCAGCGGGCTCAGCATCAGGTGAATCTCTCTGACATGGTACAGATCTTGGAGGGAACTGCAAATAACCTGCAGTGGTGACTTAAGAACCGCAATTGGGTCAGCGGCAGACCCCTCTCCCTTCCCCAACCATATCTGACTATAGTGGCAGATGCGTCACACTCCTGGGATGGGGCGGCCATCTGGGAGAGGTGAAGATCAGAGGACTCTGGTGTCCGGCGGAATCCAGACTCCAAATGAACCTGTTGGAGCTCCAAGCGACCACTTGGCATTAAAAGCTTTTAGGGAAGGCTAGTGCAAGTGTCCACAGACAACACCACCGTCATGTGGTACTGCAGCAAGCAGGGCGGGGTGGGGTCGTGGACCCTTTGTCAAGAGGCCCTGCATCTCTGGACATGGCTGTAACAGCAGGGCATATCCCTGGTGGTTCAGGTTTACTGAACGCCAGAGCGGACAAACTCAACTGAAGATGCCTAGCAGATCACGAATGGCATCTCCATCCAGAGGTGGTGCAAGGTCTCTTTCAGCAGTGGGGAGAGCTTTGGTTAGATCTGTTCTCCTCCGAGAACTTGCAATGTCAGCAGTTTTGCGTGCTGGAGTTTCCAAGGTGGCTCTCGCTCAGAGACGCTTTTCATCTCGAGTGGAGCTCAGGCCTCCTGTTCGCCATTCCGCCTATACCACTAATGCTGAGATTAGGAATGACTGGGCCCCAAGTCATCCTTGTTGCTCCGTATTGGGCATGGGGAATCTGGTATCCTGAGCTGTTGAGCATATCTATCGGTCCTGCGATCAGGGTGTCTATTCGGGAGGATCTTCTGTCACAGCAGCAGGGGAGGGTTCTCCAACCGAACCTGTCTGCGCTCCACCTTCTTGCGTGGAGATTGAGCGGTGACAGTTGATAGCTTTCGACCTTCCGCCTAAAGTCTATAACTTTATCTTGGCAACCAGGTGTCCCTCTACCAAGTCAGTTTATGCCTGCCATTGGGCAAGATTTGTGGCATGTTGTACAGAAAGACACATGATCCCCTTTCTGCCCCCCTTTCTCAGGTTCTCCTGTTCGTTCTTTCCCTTGCCCAGCAGGGCTCTGCTCTGGGCACTGTGAAGGGATACGTTTCTGCTATTTCTACTTTTCTTCGCTTGCCTGACCAACCTTCTCTTTTCCAATACCCTATTGTACATAAGTTTGTTTTGAAAGGTTTTCAACATATCTTTCCTTCCACTCCTTTTGTTATTCCCTAGTGGGACCTCAATCTCGTCCTCACTTTCCTTATGCGCACTCCCTTTGAGCCTCAGGCTCCTTACCATCAAGACGACCTTTCTCATGGCAATAACATCTGCCCAGAGGGTCAGTGAGCTTCAGGCCTTGTCATCTAAGCCTCCTTATCTGAACATCTACCCAGACAAACTGGTTCTTCGTACCAGAGCTTCCTGTCTCCCGAAAGTGGTCACTCCATTTCACGTGGGCCAAACCATCACTCTGCCTACTTTTTACACTCCGCCTCATCCCTCCAAGGAAGAGGAGTGACTTCACCATCTGGACCCAAAAAGAGCGTTGCCTTTCTACCTTAACCATACAAGAGAGTTCAGGGTGGAACACCAGCTCTTTGTGAAGTATTTCGAAGCACAGGAAGGACAGGCAGTGCAGAAGAGGACCATATCGCGATGGATCATACTCTGCATCAAAATCTGCTGCACATTGGTTAAGAAGCAACCCCCGGAGGGTTTGTGTGCTCATTCCACCAGAAATAAAACTGCAACAACTGCATTAGCTCGCGGAGTTCCAGTCCTGGACATCTGCCAGGCAGCAACTTGGGCTTCCCTGCACACGTTTACCAAACACTTCTGACTTGACAGTCAGGTCCATAGGGATGGGCACTTTGCCCATTCAGTCCTGCAGGACTTCCTCCTGTGAAACTGATCCGCTGACCATTACTTGGGTATATATTTTAAGGTAGGTAATCTGCGGCTAGAAGTCTCTATCAGATGAACAAGTTACCTTCGGTAATGCGCCTTGTCTGGTAGAGACTCTATCTAGCTGCAGATTCCTTACCGACTCACCCATCCTCCCCGCTAACAGATTTCTAGGGACAGGGCTTTCCCCTTTCAGGTCCATAGTTTTCCACACCATTGGTCAGTGTACTTCATAGCTCTGTGCTTCTGGCGTGGAAAGTTGCCAAAAGTAATGGACATCAGCACACCTGGGTGGTGCCTGTATAGGGACCGCGAGCATCATTTCCGGCACGTACGATGCCATGCGAAGCCGACCAATGCCACCTACCAGTGTGCAGTGATACTGCTTACGAAAAATTTACAGATCCAGTCTGACTCCTGGGGATAATTCAAAGGTAAGGATTCTGCTGCTAGATAGTCTCTACCAGATAAGGCATTACCTAAGGTAAGTAACTTGTTTGTTATTTAATCTATACCCTGCTGACTTGCCTATAGAGCATCAAAAAGCAACAACAATTCTGTCAAAACTAGAGATGTTATCTGACTTTTCTACATTTTGCAGAAAATTTGGTAATTCTGTGTTACACACTTATTGGCATACAATGAGCTCTGTCAGCATTAATGAAATATAATTAAAAGAGAAAACTAGTGGTAAACACCAAATAGACCAAGATACTTGCATTTAGGAGACTGCATTGCAGACTTGGCAGATGGTAGCATGGTGATCTAGAACTTGAATGCATCAGTACCATGAAGTAAAGAAGCATCCCTTTATTTTGCATTAAAGTACATGTATGGTAAATGAGTCTTTCAACAGAACTTTTTCTTGTGTTATTTAAAGCCAAATTAATGCTTGCCTTGACTTACGGGCTTGCAGCTAAAGCAGGGAAGTAGACCAATATTACAAAAAATAATTATATGTAGTATAATCAATGCGACAATCAAACGGCTCAAAGTACTTCTTGCTAAAGTTGGTAGATGTCTTGTAAGATAACTCTTAATTTGTTTTACTGAATCTGCGAAAAAGACTCCAGCAGTTTTTAAAGTTCAGAACAGATGGTATCAAAGTTGAGCAGGCATCCCTGCAAAACCAAGTCATTCCTGCGTCAGAGTGACAAAGTCAGATGTATTGTGATTGAAGCCCATTGATATGCAGCATACCCCTGGAGGCAGGATAGTAAGCTTAAAATAATCAAAAATGCATGTTTGTTGAAGGATCCTTCCCTCTGAGCAAAGTGTGCGCCTTTGCAAGTGACCTGTGGAAATACCACAACAGGCCCAAGAGTTGAGGTGCCTATACAGGTTTCAGTGATGTTCACTTCATGCAGAACATTTGTAAGGTTGAGAGTAGGTGATGTTTTTGAGGGCTGTAAGTGAATTGGAAGGCATTGGAGAAACTGTCATGCTGTGACAGCCACAAAAGGACTGATATTAAATTAAAATAAAATAATTCAGTTTTTCAGAAAATTATCATAGTGCAAGAGGACACTACCTTTATCCGTCAGGTGGCTTGTGGCTACTCCAGCAGTCAGAATCCAAGCAGAGGCCCACAGTAATAAGCTAAATGTGAATGTTCGAGGTGCGTATAGGAGCAAATTTAATTTCTATGCGTGCATTAACTAAACTTGACGAGCATAATTGCTGCAGGTTCTGCTTACCAATAAATAAGAGTTCAAATTGCATTCTTCAGTTTCAACCATCAAGTAAATAAGAGGTAAGCATTGACCCCCAACCTCCATGTTCATAGCCAGAGGAGGACCTCAATCCAGACTTAATTAGGTGCAAATTAAGTGCACCTCATGCTGTTCAGTGCAGGCAGAACTCTGCAGAATAACAAATGCTCTCTCTAGAGCTCTGCCTCTGGTATCAGATTTTTCCTACACTTTTTTCTGTACTAGTTGGACATCACATATAACTATTACATGTGTTAAAAATCCTAAAGTAATGATTTCATCATAAGTCAGGGGATTAATAAAATTAAAGCCAGGGGGTCCAGCTGTCCCTTTGTAGTTGTTTTATTAGCTTTCTTTGCATCCTGTGTTTCCTGTAACCATATGCAAGGACAGACTGTAGATACTCCACGATTTGTATGATATGCATAGTACAGACAGGTAAGGGTGCTGCATCAGATGTCATCTTGTTATGTTAAAATTAGCACTTCTCTCGAGTCCCGGGAGTATTCACTTACCATTACTCTCTGTGAAGGAGCTAGCACTCCTCACACCCAGAACAAAAAATCTTAGTTATAAGACTTTTTGTAATCTCTAAAGTGTAATTTGCCTGTCACCCTTCACTGTCTGTGGCAACATTCCAATGTGCTTTTTGTTTTCAATTAAAAAATAGATCCAACTTTCCAGGGACAATTTGGCAAAATGAATCCCCCTTCTGTTCCTTGGGAACATGGACCACATGGCCATTATCCTCTTCTCCCAGCTTCGTGGCCTTACAACTTGACTCAGAACTACATGCAGCAGGGCAGTGCTGGCTATCGATCCAACAAGCCATTGTATTCTCAAGGTACTGAAAAAAACAATTGTACAAGATAATTCAACACAAATACATGTTGTTGTTGTCATATTTGTTCAGCAGTTCATCTTTACATATTTAAATCAAGATTTGAGCATGATAGTTCAGCCTGGCACAATCAAATAATGTTTGTTTTAAAAAATCACCGTTATATAGTGTTGCAAATAAAGCATAGTGACATAAATGTAGATCAATCATTATATTGATATATATATATATATTTTTTTTTTCGTGGCATGTGAAGCTGTAGATACACATGCTGTGCATTCTTCTGCCATCTAGTGTTGGGCTCAGACATGTACAACTTGTATTTCTTTGAATGAAGTCTTTTCGAGTCACAGACCTAGTGACTCCACCTATCAGTGGTATTGCGCATGGGCATCGGCTTCATTGTTAGATTGTTTTTTCTCCGCAGTTTGCTTCAGACGTGTTGTTGTGAGCTCCACTTCGACGCCATGCGATGTTCTCGCCGAGCCCTCTGATCCGTCCCCTCATCGGTTCTCCAAAACAATACTGCTTCCGCTGGTTTTCAACCGTCTTGTTTTGTTCGACTCTGTGTTGGCTACATACCTTTAGAGCCCCACCGCCCGAGTCGAGAATGTCTTTGTGATGGAAAGAACTCCATTTTGAATCTTTCCTACTTGCCACGCCAAGTACCTGAGATTCGACCTTCATGTAGTTTGCAATCTCTGTTTGTCTTCTGACCACCAAGAAGACTTCTTTTCAGCGTGTCTTGCGTTCCGTAACAAAAAAGACTCTATGGAAACGACGCGCTCACCGCCTCGGCCTCCATGGCACACAGACGAGAAGCGGAAGATACTCCAGGCATCTTCTAGGAGCGTGAGGAGTCAGATATAGAAAAATGAGGTGCTTTGGGCATCAAATGGAACCAGCCTTCTCACCGGAAGGCGCTGACTCCAAGACGGATATTAAGGCAGAACAACCTCCACCTAGTCAGCAGCACCAAAAGATTGCAGTGAGTACTGATGCTCCCCCTAATCACCACCAAGAGGCGTCGGCCTCGAGCTCGCATGCCTGAGGTATCTTCTGGCCATGGCCGACACCAGCATTCTGAGACAGACCCGACACCCGTTCCTCATTCGGGACTAAAGTCCACCTCAGCACCTGATCCGATGGCGCATCATCAACCACCCTCGGAGCCAAAAGGGGTGTAGTCAAAGATTTTGGTGCTGAGACATCTCGCACCAAAACATTCGGAGCTGAAGTGGGGGTCGGAGCTGAAGTTGAGTTTGGCGCCGAAGCCTGCTGACCCGAAGCATTCGGCACCAAAATTGGCGCACACTGGTGGGTGACCATCAATCCCATCAAGGCCCTCTTCCACTGCTTCCTCCTCTGCAGCTTCCGAGGACTTTGGGCAGTCGATCCTTCAGCGGCTTCAAGAACATCTGGACTCTCGACAACAGAGGATACATATTCAATTGGGCACTGGAGGATTTTGGCAAAGATCCCTATTCCTCATAAGAGAAAGTTGGCTTTCTGAACCGGCCATCAACCCACCGACGCCTATCCCTCCCAAGAGGCATAAAAAGTACGACAGGGCTACCTCTCCTCTACTTCCTGCAAATCCTTCATCTTCCCTTCCACCTCCTCCTTTTCCTGTACCTCCTGTGTTGCCTGTGGAGTTACCTACTCACAACACTCATCTAGGGGTTCTTCACACTCTGGGCCAGGGACAGTCCAAAACTCCATTATGATTCATATGACCCAATTCATGACCCACAGCGCTCAGACCCTTGGGATGATAACGATATTGAACCCCCTGCAGACACAGATTTGTATCCTGCTAAGCCTTCCCCACCAGATGTCGTCACTGCATATCATGACGTATTACACAGGGCTGCCATGTTTCACAATGTCGAGCTTCACATGCAGCAAGAAGAGGATGATTTCCTTGTGGAAGCCCTCTCCAGATCCTCCAGTATCTCCTGATGATAAAAGAAGTCCTTAAACCAGCCACCGAGATTTTTAAGGAGCGAGTCAAGGCAAGAATTATCATGCCTAGGGTAGATAGGAAATATAAAGCCTTCTGTAGTGATCCACCATATATATTTGTGGCCATTTAGCTCCTGACTCCCTGGTGGTACATTCTGCCAGAGAGCGCGCTAACACCCAGAGCACTGGTGATGCATCCCCTATCCCCTCCCGATCAGGAGAGCTAGAAAATAGATGCTGGGTGAAAAGGGTGGCGGCGCAGTCCGCTACTCATTGTCGGATACCTAACTCCATCGGATTGCTCTTCCGATATGACCACGCCCAGTAGGACCAAATGGCAGGGTTGGTAGAACATCTCCCAGACCAGTACCCCAGAAAGTTCAGCAATTAGTGGCAGAGGGAAACGTTATCTCGAATGCTAATATTCGATGTGCTTTAGACACCGCAGAGACAGCCGCATGCAGCATTGATTTCAGCCTTCTTTTGTAGCGTCACACTTGGCTGAAGGTTTTGGGGTTTAAACAAGAAGTGCAACAACACTTACTAAATGTGCCTTTTGATGGTGAGCATCTATTTGGCCCTCAGGTCGATCAGAGGCTCAATAGGCTAGACCTTCAGACACAGAACCACAGCACTTTTAAACTTCCCAACCCTCATCAACCTTACGATATGGCTCCTGAGGTCTTAAAATTTGGTTACCTTAAACTACCAGAAGTGTATGTCTATTCTAAAGGAAGTTAGAAGACCTACTACAAGGGCGTGCTATGCAGCCAAATGGAAATGATTTGTGCACTATTGTCTTCCCAAAGACATCAATCCACTCATAGCGTCTGTGCAACACATTCTGTTACCTCCTTCACCTGCAGAAGTCTGGTATTGCTTATACATCGATTCAGTTACATCTGGCTGCTGTAGCAACCTATTTACAGAATAGGCAACATATTTCACTATCCAGAATTCCAGTCATTAAAGCATTCATGGAAGGCCTCAAATTGATTTGCTCACCGTGGATGCCCCCCTCTTCCGTCTGGAACCTCAACATAGTCCTCACAAGACTGATAGGACCCCCTTTTGAACCACTTCACACTCGTCCTCTTCAATTTTCATCCTGGAAAGTGGCATTCCTTGTAGCCATCACATCTCTCCGAAGAGTCAGTGAAATACATGCTCTTAACTTAGAAGAGCCGTTTTTTCAAGTACATAAAGACAGAGTGGTTCTCAGAACAAATCCAAAATTCCTGCCTAATGTGGTCTCCAGTTTTTACCTTAACCAAACAATCAAGCTGCCAGCCTTCTTTCCACACCAAGAAACGGTAGCAGAACACGCTTTGCACACTCTTGATGTCAAAAGAGTGCTAATGTACTATATTGATAGGACAAAACCCTTTTGTAAGAATCAACAGCTTTTTGTTTCTTACTGCAAAGGATGTGCTATTTATTTCCAAAGCATCAATAGCACGATTGTTGTTCAAGTGTATACAGACCTGTTATACCAAAGCAAAAAGAACACTGCCTGTCCCTCCCAAACCACATTCCACTCGTAAGAAAGGGGCTCCTATGGCCTTCTTGGGTAATATACCATTGGCTGACATCTGCAAAGCAGCTGTTTGGTCTACCCCCATACATCTACCAAACACTATTGTGTTGACATCCTAGCTAGACAACAAGCTAGAGTTGGCCAGGCTGTCTTGCGCACACTCTTTTAATCTTCTGCAACGTCCTCTGGCTAAGCCACTGCTTTTGGGAGGACTGCTTTACAGTCTGTGCACAGCATATGTATCTACAACTGCACATGGCAGGAACGGAAAATGTTGCTTGCCTTGTAAGCATCTGTTCACAGCATGTAGCGCTGTAGATTGGCATGCGCCCACCCTCCTCCCCGGTTGCCTGAGATTGTTGCAGAATAGTCTCCTTTCCTTAAGTTAGCTTTCTTTCTTTACTTTGCGTGGTCATACTTTCTTGTATTTTCTATGCTCCATTTCTAATCTTGCCCTATGTACTGGAAACAACTGTCTGACAATGGAGCCGATGCCCATGCGCAATACCACTTATAGGTGGAGTCACTAGGTCCAGTGACTCGAAAATACTTTATTAGAAGAAAAGCTAGTTGTACACGTCCGAGCCCAACACTAGATAGCGGAAGAATACACAGCATGTGAATCTACAGCACTACATGCCTCGGACAGATGCTTACAAGGTGAGTAACGTTTTCCATATATATAAATATATTTCTCCAGTATTGGATCTTTCATAGATTCACATGCTTGAATCATTCTCCGTTGTCGAAGTGGGAGTCCCACGGTACTATGATGAAGCAATATGTATTACTATCATAGACAAAATGGCAATGAACCCTAGGTTTTATAGACTATCTATGTCCTTTTTAAAAAAGGATCAAACTATAAAATTTTGCCAATCAGGTGATAGCACCCTCTAGAACACTCCCAGGAGAGGCTGAATCCCTCAGATTTTCTACCGCATGTCGTGTGATGCGAGTCCTGAGCTTTGCTCAAATACTTTTCTCTCAGTTTTTTCAAAGGAATTTACTTACCAAAAGCATCACTTCTTCGACTACCTGCATATCCTGAGTGGACACCATGTCCCAACTCCCTAAAAAAAGGACTTTTCAGATCCTGTAACTCTTGTGGAAAGAAGAGGCTCCGTTCGGATGACCCACATAAAGAATGCATATATTGACTCTATCCAGAGCATAAGGTGAGAGACTGCAAAATCTGTCGCACCTTTTCTCAGAAGACTCTTAAAGACAGGGAAGGTAGACTTTTGCTGTAGCTACAAAGGCTAAAAAATGCCCATTATCTAGGAGGATAGTGATCAGTCTTCACAGCCTCCACCTTCCCTGAAAAAGATTTAAATCTAAGGAAAAAATCGCCTCAGAACCAGCTTCAAAGGCCATCAAAAATCCAAACATACTACATCTGGGCACGAAAAGAGGCATCAGGCTATTCCTTCCTCCTCCAAGAAGGGAAAAATTGCCTCATAAAAGGTATACTCTCGGTCTACCACTCCTTCCCTGAAAGTAGCACTTCTTAAATGTGCTTCACAGTCTGTGCCGTTGACGAAAAATCCTTGAACAAATCTTTGAGCTCTGCAGCAACATTCTCGTCGACGACGGCTACCTCGTCAAAGATCTCATCTACAGTGATGACAGCGACATAAACGTCGACCTTTACCACAGCATCATCTCCTATGATCATGGCCTTGTCACCGCTCCCATCGACGATAATCATAGCAACGAGAATACTAAAACGCCAGTCCACGTAGGTTTCTTCAACTGCGTTCCCCCTCAACTTTTTTTTTTCTATTTATTTTTATTGGCATTTATGGGTAACCGGATTACATTTGCATACAAAAGCGTCATTTGTTTCATTTACCATTTACAGACAACGTAGTTCCCTACATAATCTCTTGCCAATTTAACTTGTAGAACAAAATCCAACAGTAACTTCCCTACCCTTCCTCCCTTCCCAGTCAGTTTTAATCTAATCATATGATCACCTGCGCTTTTCTTTCATATCTGTTATTGGAATGCCGAACCTTCCTGGACCATGTCTCATTATGTCTTGTTCTTTTAGGGGTTTCCCCTTCCTGGGGGCTCTTGGGATACCGAATCCTGACTCCTCTTTAGGTCTGTCTACATGGAGGTCCATGCCAGCATGTCCTCCTCAGCCTTTTCATCTCTTCTCACAAATCTCATTCGTACCGACTCTGCCGTTGCCCACTCACTTACATCTCTAACCCAGTCCACGTATTTCGGGGGCTGAGGTTGCATCCATGCTATCACCACCCGCCTTTTAGCTAGAGCCAGCCCCAGATTGACAAAACGTCTACTTAGCTTTTTGTTTTTTGGTGCAGCAATACCTGGGTTGGAATATTTCAACCGGTGGCCTCCCCCAGACATGTCAGGACCCTCTCCCAATAGGGGTGCAACAGCGAGCACTGCCATATCATGTGGAGGAAGTCTGCCTCCTGATCTCTACATCTGGGACATTCATCCTTGCCGGACTGGTATATTATAGGTCGTGTGCATGGGGTAAGGTATGCTTGATGCACTATATTGTATTGAAGAAGTTTGAATCGCGCATCTGAAAGAGACACGTTAGTGACAGATTCCTTACCTTAGAACATCCCCAGGCGTCAGGCTGGATCCGGAAAGTTTTTTGCGTAGCAGTACCCTTGCGCGTCGGTAGGCGGCGTCGTGCGGCTCCGCGTCCGTCGTCGTGGTCGCCGGGATGACGTCGCGGGCAGTACTTAGACGCCGCCCCTGCGCGCTGACGTCAGTTCTTCTTTTCCGCGCCAGTAAGCGCAGATCCGGGAAGAGCAGTGCCCTTGTCACTTTTTGACTATCCTTTTTTGTGAATTTTTTCACTGTTTCTTCATCGAGTCTTCACGACTCCTAAGGTGTCGTAGGGATGCCCGGCTTTAAGCCATGCGAGGCCTGTGGTCGCATGATGTCGATCACGGACCCGCATCTCGAGTGTCTCTTCTGTCTCGGCCGAGACCACGACACGAAGTCGTGCCCTGACTGCCGGAAACTTCATCCGAAGGCTTTGCGAGAGCGGTCTCGAAAGCTCCTCGAGGTCCGGCAGTCGGCTCCGCGCCGCACCAAGCCGCGGTCCCGGGAGAGGTCGAGGGGCCGGTCGCGGAGTCCCCGCCGTTCGTCGGAATCCAAGTCTTCGCGCTCCTCCGGTAAGTCGAAGCACAAGAAGTCTAAGAGGCGTCATCGCTCTAAGACTTCGCCTCGCCGGTCTCGCGACTCGGCTGAGGCCCCAGTCGGCACCGTCCCCGCCCCGCGGCCCCGGACATGCCTGTAGAGCCGCCCGAGTACCCGTTCTTTCCAGGTTCGGGGGCGACTCCGGCCGAAATACAGGAATTCCTGTCGGCCATGGCCCGCCTCTTCGGGGCTTCAGGTCCCTCCGGTGCGCCTTCGGGCCCCGCGGGCTCTGAGTTGGGTTGCCCCGGCGCCGCCGTCGACTCCGGTCCCGGCGCCGCCTGTCCCACCAGCCTTCATCCCGGCCTCGGCTCCGGCCCCGGCCTCGATCCCGGCTCCGGTGGTACCGCAACCCCCATCGGCGCCGGTTGACCTAACCACGCCTCCGCCGACGCTGATGTCCCCGGTGCCGTTCCTGACGCCGTCCGGGGCTCCCGGACGGCGTCGGTCCCCGGCTCTCTCCGGCTCCGGACATGGAGCCGGACCGACGTCGCTCGACTCCGGCGCCGATGAGACCTTGGGTCCCAAATGTCCCTCCTCCTCCATATTTTGAACAAGAGGAGGACCAGGAGAGCTGGGAGGGGTCTGAGGACCCTCTCACACAACAGTGTGAGTTTGATCCGGACTGGGCTGAGGAACTTGGGGATGCCAGTGGTCTAGACACCTCCCTGACACTGGCATGCTGTCTCCTCCCGTGGCTACGGAGGAGGGAGCTAATTTTGCAACGGTGTTGCGTAGAGCAGCTGGAGCCTTACATCTCCAGTTGCCTACTGTGGCCGTCAGGACTAACCTCCTGACAGAAGTGCTTCAGCCGGCGGCTTCCTCTTCGGAGACTGTGCTGCCGTTTAATGATGCACTCACTGACGTTCTTTTGGGTGCCTGGTCCAAACCCACCACAGGGGCTCCTGTGGATAGGAACGTGGCCCGACGCCATCGCCCTGCTCCGGGCGACCCCTTGTTTCTCTCCCAACATCCCACCCCTGAGAGCTTGGTTGTCCAAGCCTCTGCCTCCCAAACCGCCTTCCCTACCGCCCCTCCGGATAGGGAATCGAAACGCCTGGACCAATTTGGGAAGAAGGCTTTTTCTTCCTCCAGTGCTGGCTTACGGTCCGTCAACACCGCTTGCCTTTTGGGCCGATATACCCACTCCCTGTGGGATTCGGTGGCGGCTGTTTTGCCGCAGTGTTCTGAGGAGGTCCAGACACTGCTTACCCGCGCCATTGCGGAAGGGCGAGATGCGGCTAAATACACCATCCGTTGTGGCCTTGATACCGCCGACTCGCTGGGCAGATCGCTTGCGACGACGGTGGCGCTACGTCGCCACGCCTGGCTGAGAACAACTGGTTTCTCGGGTGATGTCCAGAATACACTCATGGACATGCCCTTTGATGGAGTCGGTCTTTTTGGTTCAAAGGCAGACCATGCGCTGGAGCGGTTTAAGGACTCACGGGCTATGGCCAAGTCCCTGGGCCTTTCTGTTGTACGCCCTCCACTCACCTCTGCTTTTCGCCCCTTTCGTGGCCACGGAAGGGGCGCCCAGTCACGTCAGCTGCCCAGCCACCGGCCCGCGCAGCAAGCGTCTACGCGTGGCCGAGGACGTGGATACCGCCGTGGCGGTTCGGGCAACCAGCGTGCGGGTCAGGCCACCACCTCCAACCCGTCCGCGGCCTCCAAGCCCTCCTAGTCCCTCCTTTCCGGTGCACAGCACGCCAGTAGGGGCAGGGTCCGCCATCACCTTCACCACTGGCGTCCCATCACCTCGGACAGGTGGGTCTTGGACATTGTCCGAAGGGGCTACTCCCTCCCCTTCGAGACCACCCCCAGCCATGCCACCTCAATTCCACCGCATGTCAGGGGATCACTTGGTACTTCTGCAGAAGGAAGTCACGGCCCTCTTGGCCAAGAGGGCCATCGAGCATGTTCCGACCCCAGAAGTAGGACGTGGTTGCTACTCCCACTACTTCCTGGTGCCCAAAAAGGACAAGGAGGACATGCGTCCTATCTTGGACCTCCGGAACGTCAATCGCTTCCTCCGGAAGGAGAAGTTCTAGATGCTCACCCTAGCTCAGGTCTTGACTGCCCTGGAGCCTGGTTGGTAGCGTTGGACTTGCAGGACGCTTATTTTCACATCCCCGTCCTGCCGGCCCACCGGCGTTACCTGCGGTTCACGGTAGGCCTCGAGCATTTTCAGTTCACCGTGCTCCCCTTTGGCCTTACAAGTGCCCCTCGGGTGTTCACGAAAGTGATGGCGGTGGTCGCAGCTCATCTGCGCCGGGCAGGGGTTCCAGTCTTCCCCTACCTCGACGACTGGCTGCTGAAGGTGGGCTCGTCCCAGGCAGTCGTCTCCCACCTCCAGACTACGGCCGACCTCCTGCACTCGCTGGGGTTCTCCATCAATGTGCCGAAGTCGCATCTGATTCCTTCTCCACAGCTCCTTTTCATCGGAGCAGTTCTGGACACGACGCAGTTTCGGGCCTATCCTCCCGAACGGCAAGTCCGGGATATTCAGGCTATGATTCCGATCTTTCAGCCTTTATCCTGGGTTTCGGTACGGATGACCCTGAGGCTGCTGGGCCTCATGGCCTCCTGCATCCTGCTGGTCAATCATGCCAGATGGCATATGCGGGCTCTGCAGTGGGACCTGAAGTTCCAGTGGGCGCAGCACCAGGGCAACCTGTCCGATCACGTCCAGATCTCGGAGGAGACTGCACTACAGTTGCAGTGGTGGCTCTCGAACCGGCAATGGGTCATGGGCAGATCCCTCTCCCTTCCCCAGCCAGAGCACACAGTTGTGACGGACGCGTCCCTCCTGGGATGGGGCGGTCACATGGGAGAGGCGGAAATCAGAGGCCTCTGGTCTCCGGCGGAGTCCCAGCTCCATATCAACCTTCTGGAGCTCTGGGCGATCCGTCTTGCACTCAAGGCATTCCTTCCCTCTGTCAAAGGGAAGGTAGTGCAGGTGTTCACAGACAACACCACCGCCATGTGGTATTGCAACAAACAAGGCGGGGTGGGGTCGTGGACCCTTTGTCAGGAGGCTCTGCGCCTCTGGACATGGCTGGAAAATCAGGGCATGTTCCTGATGGTTCAACACCTGGCAGGTTCCCTGAACGCCAGGGCGGACAAACTCAGCCGCAGGTGCATGATGGATCACGAATGACGTCTTCACTCGGAAGTGGCGCAAGGACTCTTTCTACAGTGGGGAGAGCCTTGGTTAGATCTATTCGCCACCGAAGAGAACGCGCAATGTCATCAGTTCTGCGCGTTGGAATTTCCAAGGCGGCACTCACTCGGCGACGCTTTTCGTCGCGAGTGGAGTTGCGGTCTGTTGTACGCCTTTCCGCCTATACCACTTCTACCCAGAGTGTTGAAGAAGATTCGGCACGACCGGGCCCAAGTCATTCTTGTGGCTCCGGACTGGGCTCGAAGAGTTTGGTATCCCGAGCTACTCAGTATGAGCGTAGATCCCCGATCCGTCTGCCTCTTCGGGAGGATCTTCTGTCGCAGCAGCAGGGGACGGTCCTCCACCCGAACCTGTCCAGCCTCCACCTGCTTGCGTGGAGATTGAGCGGCGGCAGTTGATTCCTTTCGACTTGCCTCCCGAAGTTTGTGATGTGATTCTGGCAGCCAGGCGTCCCTCCACTAAGGTGGTATACGCCTGCAGGTGGAACAAGTTTGTGGCATGGTGCACAGCAAAGGCTGTGAATCCCCTTTTTGCCCCTCTCTCTGAGGTTCTCCTGTTCCTTCTTTCCCTGGCCCAACAGGGTTCTGCCCTGGGTACCATCAAGGGCTATCTTTGTGCCATATCGGCCTTCCTCAGTCTTCCTGATCAGCCCTCCCTTTTCAAGTCCCCTGTTGTTAACAGGTTTCTAAAAGGCATTACACACCTCTTCCCTCCTGTTCCGTTTGTGATGCCTCAGTGGGACTTGAACTTGGTTCTTACCTTTCTTTTGTGCGCTCCCTTTGAGCCTCTACATAACTGTCCTCTTCGTCTTCTGACTCTGAAGACTGCCTTTCTGGTGGCCATCACCTCCGCTCGGCGGGTGAGTGAGCTCCAGGCTCTATCATGTAAACCTCCCTTTCTGTCTGTCCATCCAGACAAGGTTGTTCTTAGGACGCATCCGTCCTTCTTGCCAAAGGTGGTTACTGCCTTCCACATTGGGCAGACCATCACTTTGCCCACCTTCTTTCCGCCTCCGCATCCTTCCAGAGAGGAAGAGAGGCTCCACCGGCTGGACCCAAAAGGTGCACTTTCCTTTTACATCGACCGCACACACCATTTCCGGGTGGATGACCAGCTCTTTGTTGGCTACGTGGGCGCCAAAAAAGGTCGGGCGGTGCACAAGAGAACCATCTCCCGCTGGGTAACCTTGTGTATCAAAGCCTGCTATTCTTTGGCTAAGAAGGAGCCTCCTGTTGGGCTGCCCATTCCACCAGGGCAACGGCTGCTACCACGGCTTTGGGCCGCGGTGTTCCGCTGCAGGATATCTGTCAGGCAGCTACGTGGGCCTCGCTGCACACGTTTACAAAGCATTACTGCCTTGACAGTCAGGTCCGGAGGGACGGCTTCTTTGGCCATTCTGTCCTCCGGGACTTCCTTGTCTGATCTTTGTTCGCAGACCCACCACCGGGGTTGGTATTGCTGGGGTATCTATTCTAAGGTAAGGAATCTGTCACTAACGTGTCTCTTTCAGATGCACAAGTTACTAGCTTGTGTAACGATATATCTGTAAGAGACAGTAGTTAGTGGCAGATTCCTACCGCCCACCCATCCTCCCCGTTCTGCGAACTGATTTCTAGGGTTAAGGACATCCCTTTCAGGGCCCTAGTATTTTTCAGACACCTATGTCAGCTTCTTGCATGGCTCTGCGTTCCTGGCGCGGAAAGTCGTGTACAGAACTGACGTCAGCGTGCAGGGGCGGCGTCTAAGTACTGCCCGCGACGTCATCCCGGCGACCACGACGCCCGACGACGGACGCGGAGCCGCACGACGCCGCCTACCGACGCGCAAGGGTACTGCTACGCAAAAAACTTTCCGGATCCAGCCTGACGCCTGGGGATATTCTAAGGTAAGGAATCTGTCACTAACTACTGTCTCTTACAGATATATCGTTACACAAGTTAGTAACTTGTGCGTTTGCACTAACCTTTTGTACTCCCTCATGTACCTTTCTCCAATCATCCTCAGTCAAGGGTTCATTCAGCAATGTATCCCATTTTTGTTGCATTCCGAGAGGTGCTTCCAGCAGGTCCTTCCGCAGTGCCTTATAGAGGTGTGAAATGAGTCGCCTACCCTGTGCCATGTATAGCATGACCCGTAGTATATTAGTGGTTGGGGGGGTTCCTCTGGGAAACCCTGCCACAGTTCCCGTACAACACTGGAAATGTTCCCATACTGCAGAAATTGGCCCATTCCCAGTTCAAAAGCGTTCTGTGCCTCCTCTCGGGTCATGAACTGTCCGTCCACGTTGAGATCCCCGAGTTGCTGGCAGCCGCCATCTTTCCACCGACAGACTGACATGGAATCTGCGATACTGGTGAATGGACGTAATGCCCATAGGGGCATATCCGGTGCGTATGGAGCATGTTGTACCACTCGTCTTACCACATTCTCCCACACTGTTGCTACGTGACGTTTTCCAGGAACTCCGCCTCCCAACATCAACCGTTCGGTCAACGAACGGTTCCTGTATGTTCCGGCCAACTGAGTTTTTTCCCAGTTATTCTCACTGTCCAGCCAGTGGACCGCATGCTGCAGCTGAGAGGCCATGTAATAGAACTCCAGTCGGGGCACCTCCAGACCACCCTGTTCCCACGTTCTTTGCAGCGTCGTCCGCCGCACCCTTCTTCGTTTTTTCCCCCCACAGGAGGTCCCCAATGAGACTTTCTATTATGTTGAAATAGGATTGCGGAATTATATAGACAGAGTGTTGTAATGCATATAGGCACCGGGGTAAAACGCTCATTTTAATGATCGCTATGCACCCCATAAGTGACAACGGCAGATCAGCCCAGAAGCGTATCGATCCTCTCAGCCCTTCCAGCACTCGACGGATGTTGATTTTGAGATATGCATCATCATCTGTATGCCTAGATATCATGTCCCCTCTTCTGCCCATGGCAACTTAATGTGCGGCCTGTCCTCCGGCGGGACCATGGCCAATCTACCCATTGGCACCACCCTGAACTTTTCAAGGTTAATATAGAGTCCCGAGATCTCACCAAAACCCCGCATTTCTGTCAAAAGTATTGGGATGGAGCGTTCTGGTTGTGTCAAATAGACTAGCGTGTCATCTGTGTATAGCGAGACCATATGATTAGTTTCCCCCAGCCTAACTCCCCAAGGATCCATCACAGTTCTCAGACGAGTGGCCATAGGCTCCATAACAATTGCAAAAAGCAGGGGTGAAAGCGGGCATCCCTGTCGGGTGCCCCTTCCTAGGATTAGTTGTCCCGATACTGTCCTGCCTACCCGCACTCTAGCCGTGGCGGCTGCATAAAGTAGCCGAACCCATTGGAGGTATTGTTCACCCACCCCCATTCTCCGAAGGGCCTGCCACATATACGGCCACTCCACTGAATCGAACGCTTCTTCGATAGCTAACAGTGCTATGGCACTATCAAGTTCCAGTAGTCTAGGGGCATGCCATACATCCATGGATGAACCCCACCTGATCCGGGTGGATTAGTTGTGTCATCTTCGGGAGAAGTCGTTCTGCCATGATACCACTTAGTATTTTCACTTCAATATTTAGCAGCGATATTGGTCTGTAAGAGCTGGGCAGGCAGGGGTCCTTGTCTTTTTTTAGTATCATGGCGACTAGTGCTTCCCTCATAGAGCATGGGAGGGCACCTTTACTCAGTGCCTTGTTATAGGCCTCTAGAGTCTGTCTACCAGGAGAGGAGCGAATTGTCTGTAAAACTCTACTGGGAGCCCGTCGGAACCCGGACTTTTTGCCGCCTTGAGGCAACCTATAGCTCCATTTATTTCATCTGGTAATCAGAGAGTTCAGAATCTCTTGTTCCTCGGGAGTCAGGCGGGGGAGTTCTATCGCCTCTAAAGAGGTTATCATCGCCCCCTAATCTAGTCCAGAGTGGCTTGTATACACTGCTCGTAGGTGACTCGCCAGGGCTTCGGCTATCGCCCGTTGCGTATATAACAGTGTCCCATTTTCTGCTTGAATTTGCACTATCTGTGTCATGAGCGTTTCCTGCCTCACCAACCGTGCCAACAATGCCCCGTTCTATCCCCTTCCCTATAGAGCCTCTGCCGATAGGTCGTATGAACATGTTTTTCTAATCTGCGGAGATCAGTCATGAGGGCTTCCTTGGCCGCACTCCACTCCTTCAGTTTTTGGGAGGCTTTGGCAATCTCATTTTCCAGTTTTCCCAGATTAGCCTTGTGTGCTGCCACATCCCGCTCCAATTGAGATCTCCCCACATATGTGGTCTTAATGCAGACTCCTCGCATAACCACCTTCATGGCCTCCCATTCAGTCGCCCGTCATGAGGCCGACCCCCAGTTCTCCTGAAAATATCTGGTTAGTTCTTCTGATATCGTGGCAACGAATGGAGGGTCTGTCAACGCCTCATTGCTGAGCCGTCACAAAGGTATCTGAGATCTTACCCCGCTACCTCCCAGCTCCAACAGGACAGGAGAGTGGTCCAATAAGTATCTGGACATGTAGGTTATCCCTTCCACGCTCCAACCCAGATCTGTAGAGGGAAGCCAATAATCCAGCCTACTGGAGGTTTTTGTGGCGGGCGTGTAGCTGGAAAACAGCTTTGAAGTGGGGTGGCGCTCACGCTATAGATCTCGCAAGTGCATACCTTGTATCATTCCATGTAGTGCGCTAGTTATTTTCGGCCTAGTGTGGAGTCGCGGTGGTTCCCGATCAAGTGAGCCATAAATGACACAATTAATATCCCCTGCCAGCAGTATTGGTGCTCCCAAATATGATGAGGCTGCTTCCAGTAGGTCAGTAAAAAAGGAGGCATTATCGTCATTCGGCACATATACATTAATAATACAAATTTCAGATCCATCAAACCTCCCATGTAGAATAGCATATCTCCCTTTTGTATCGACTACGTGGTGTTGGAACGGAACCCCGGGTGCCACCCATATGATCGCCCTCCTTGCGAACCCAGAATATGAAGTGGCGTACAATTGTCCCCTCCATCGTTTCCGTAGGCACGCTATTGAATCTCCCCAAATATGAGTCTCTTGAAGACAGGCCACTGCTACCTTATATCTTTTCAAATAAGCAAATATATGCCTACACTTTTCAAAGGCAGCTATGCCTCGGACATTCCATGTGATTACCTTACTCGTGGTGGTCGCCATAGTTTGCACCTTTAACCTTCTCGCATAGCATGCTTCCAATCTTTCTTAACGCACGTGATCATTCTCATCCAGGCATTCAGCATTGTGAGTTCTTTTAACTGACTTCTATGAAGGAAGGACACCTTGAACCTTATCAAAACATTCCCAACATTCCCCCGCCCCTTGGGCAATATCACATTTCCCTCCCTTTCTGACCTTAACCCGGTGAAGACATGTAGATGTCGCCCCATTCCCCTTGAAGATAACCCCGAACTTATAACCTAATGCGAAGCAAAAAAAACACACTGTTACCCATAGCCCTTCCCTCCCACCCTATTCAAAGGTAGTGGCCGGTCAGCTGGCGAGGTGCGAGTACTAGCCTCCAACTCCTCAGCCAGGTACCAGCCTCTGGGGGGCATGCCCCTGCCATCTATCACAGTTCGTGTGGAAAACTCCATGTTGAATTGTCCTCCTCTCCCCCTCAACACCATCCCTCAGTTTTGTCTTACCAACTGTCTCTGTTCGAGGGGTACCTCTAGGATAACCACTTCCTTTCCTGTACCTCCACCCATACCATTTTCAAGCGTCTGTATCTTCGCTCAGGTTACTGTTCATAGGGCGTCCGGGTGATGAGGCTCTTGAGTTCGGGACAACATCCGAAGCCTGCAGAGTGCCATCCGGGCAGACCCTGATTCAACTGGGACTTCGGCTCTTGGTACTGTCTTGCGACAGAGTCTGCTGATATCGGACCCTGGGATGCCTCTGAGATCTAGATGCGTTCCTCCTCAACTTGCCGTCGATGACAAAGTTCCTGTTGAAGACAGTCTTCGGCAAAATCACAGTTGCCATCAACGAAGAAAACATCGACGATGGAGCAGTCAATGCCGATGGAAAAAGCCCCTTCAAAACTGACATTTCCTCCTTTGTCTTTCATTCCTGTAAAGGATAAATCGTTTGCAGCCACAATTCTACCAGCTCAGATCTCTCAGAGTAAGGTGTTGCCCTATCCACCTGCGAACCTGATAGATAAGGATGAAGATTCTGAGGATGAAAGTCCCTTTGAGGCAGCTAGTAGTCCATCCCAACTACATGTCAAATGCCAGGACTTTGAGGATGATGACAACCAGTATCAGGAGGACTGTTACTCTGCAAGAGAGCAATCTGAAAGAGACACGTTAGTGACAGATTCCTTACCTTAGAATATCCCCAGGCGTCAGGCTGGATCCGGAAAGTTTTGCGTAGCAGTACCCCTGCGCGTCGGTAGGCAGCGTCGTGCGGCTCCGCGTCCGTCGTCGGCGTTGTGATCGCCGGGATGACGTTGCGGCCAGTACTTAGACGCCGCCCATGCGCGCTGGCATCAGATGTTTCTTTTTCCGCGCCAGTAAGCGCAGATCCGTATTGAGCAGTGCCTCCAGTCATTTTTTGACTGAGTATTTTTGTGACTTTTTTGTCCAAGTTTTCGAGTCGTTTCGACTCCAAGGTGTCAGTAGGGATGCCCGGCTTCAAGCCATGCGAGATCTGTAATCGCATGATGTCGATTACGGATCCGCACCAAGAGTGTCTCTTCTGCCTGGGGCGCGGCCACGACCCCAAGTCGTGCCCCGAGTGTCGGTCCCTCGCCCCGAAGGCTTTGCGAGAGCGGTCTCGAAAGCTTCTCGAGGCCCGACACTCAGCTCCGCGCCGATCGAGGTCCCGGGAGAGGTCGAGGGGCCGGTCGCGGAGCCGTCGTCATTCGTCGGGGTCGAAGTCTTCGTCTTCAGGTAAGGCGAAGCACAAGAGGTCTAAGAAGCGTCGCTCTAAGACCTCCCCTCGCCGGTCTCACGACTCGGTCGAGGGTCCAGTTGGTACCGCCCCCGCGGCTCCGGGGGTACCCGAGCAGCCGACGCCGGCCTACCCGCCTGTTCCGGGTCCGACGTCAACTCCGGCCGAGATACAGGATTTCCTGTCGGCCATGGCTCGCATCTTCAGGCCTAAGGGTTACTCCGGTGCGCCTTCGGGCCCCGTGGGCCCCAGTGGGAGTCCTCCCTCGGCACCTCCGGCGGCTCCGGCCCCGGCGCCGCAGGACTCCCTCGGATCCAGGCCTGGATCCCGGTCGACGCCGGTTGACCTAACCACACCTCCACCGGCGCCGACCTCCCCGGTACCGTTCACGGCGCCGTCCGAGGCCCCGGGCGGCGCCGTCCCCAGGTTCTACCCGGACACGGAGCAGGTTCGACGTCGCACGACGCCGATTCCGACGCCGATGGGACCTTTCTTCCCTCATGTCCCTCCTCCATACTTTTCACCTGTTTTGGAGGACGAGGAGGACTGGGAGGGGTCGGAAGACCCTCTCACAGCTCAATGTGAGCCTTATCAGGACTGGGCTGAGGAACTGGGTGATGCCAGTGGTCTGGACACCTCTCCTGACCTTGGCATGCTGTCTCCTCCTTCCGTGGCTACGGAGGAGGGAGCAAGTTATGCAACGGTGTTGCGTAGGGCGGCCGCGGCCTTGCGCCTCGAGCTCCCTACAGTGGCTGTCAGGACTAACCTCCTGACGGAAGTGCTTCAGCCGGCGGCTACCTCTTCGGAGCTACTGCTGCCGTTCAACGACACACTTTCTGACGTTCTTTTGGGCACCTGGTCCAGGCCCTCCACAGGGGCTCCTGTGGACAGGAACGTAGCCCGACGCCATCGCCCGGCCCCGGGCGACCCTCTGTTCCTCTCCCAACACCCTACCCCCGAGAGCTTGGTTGTCCAGGCCTCTACTTCTCAAAGCGCCTTCCCTACGGCTCCGCCGGATAGGGAATCCAAAAAACTGGAACAATTTGGGAAGAAGATTTTTTCTTCCTCCAGTGCTGGCTTGCGGTCCGTGAACACCGCTTGCCTTTTGGCCCGTTACTCCCACTCTCTGTGGGATTCGGTGGCGCAAGTGCTGCCCAAGTGTCCTGAGGAGGTCCAGGCACTTCTCTCCCGTGCAATTGCAGACGGGAGAGACGCAGCGAAGTTCACTATCCGATGTGGCCTCGATACCGCTGACTCGCTGAGCAGATCGCTTGCTACGACAGTGGCGCTGCGCCGTCACGCCTGGCTGAGGACCACTGGTTTCTCGGGCGATGTCCAAAACACCCTTATGGACATGCCCTTTGATGGTATCCGCCTTTTTGGCAATAAGGCAGACAGCGCGCTGGAGCGCTTTAAGGACTCGCGGGCTACGGGCAAGTCCTTGGGCCTCTCCGCCTCGCGCCCTCCGCAGCAGTCTGCTTTTCGCCCCTTTCGTGGACACGGAAGGGGCGCCCAGTCACGTCCACTGCCCAGCCACCGGCCCGCGCAGCAAGCGCCTTCGCGCGGCCGAGGACGTGGCTCCCGCCGAGGCGGGTCGGGTAACCAGCGTGCGGGTCAGGCCACCACCTCTGCCCCGTCCGCGGCCTCCAAGCCCTCCTAGTCCATCCTTTCCAGTCCACAGCACGCCAGTGGGGGGCAGGGTCCGCCATCACCTTCCCCACTGGCGCACCATCACATCGGACAGGTGGGTTTTGGACATTGTCCGAAGGGGCTACTCCCTCCCCTTCGAGACTACCCCCCCAGCCATGCCACCTCAGCACCACCGCATGTCGGGGGACCATTTGGTACTTCTTCGACAGGAAGTTGCGGCCCTCTTGGCCAAGGGGGCCATCGAGCGCGTTCTGACCCCAGAAGTAGGGCGTGGTTGCTATTCCCACAACTTTCTGGTGCCCAAAAAGGACAAGGTGAACATGCGTCCTATCTTGGACCTCCGGAACGTCAATCGCTTCCTCCGGAAGGAGAAGTTCAAGATGCTCACCCTAGCTCAGGTCTTGACTGCCCTCGACCCCGGAGACTGGTTGGTAGCGTTGGACTTGCAGGACGCATATTTTCACATCCCCGTCCTGCCGGCCCACCGGCGTTACCTGCGGTTCATGGTAGGCCTCGAGCACTTTCAGTTCACCGTGCTTCCCTTTGGCCTTACCAGC
This sequence comes from Calotriton arnoldi, assembly GCA_963921515.1. Taxonomy (NCBI): domain Eukaryota; kingdom Metazoa; phylum Chordata; class Amphibia; order Caudata; family Salamandridae; genus Calotriton; species Calotriton arnoldi. The sequence goes on along the minus strand of CAWUFW010000152.1, from coordinate 5,584,967 downwards.
GCCCCTCGGGTGTTCACGAAGGTGATGGTGGTGGTCGCAGCTCATCTGCGCCGGGCAGGGGTTCCAGTCTTCCCCCTACCTCGACGACTGGCTGCTGAAGGCAAGCTCGTCCCAGGCAGTCGTTTCCCACCTCCAGACTACGGCCGGACTCCTGCACTCGCTGGGGTTCTCCATCAACGTGCCGAAGTCGCACCTGATTCCTTCTCCACAGCTCCTTCTCATCGGAGCAGTTCTGGACACAACGCAGTTTCGGGCCTATCCTCCCGAACGGCGAGTCCAGGATATTCAGGCTATGATTCCGATCTTTCAGCCTCTATCCTGGGTTTCGGTACGGATGACCCTGAGGCTTGCTGGGCCTCATGGCCTCCTGCATCCTGCTGGTCGATCATGCCAGATGGCATATGCGGGCTCTGCAGTGGGACCTGAAGTTCCAGTGGGCGCAGCATCAGGGGAACCTGTCCGATTACGTCCAGATCTTGGAGGGGACTGCACAACAGTTGCAGTGGTGGCTTTCGAACCGGCAATGGGTCACGGGCAGATCCCTCTCCCTTCCCCAGCCAGAGCACGCAGTTGTGACGGATGCGTCCCTTCTGGGATGGGGCGGTCACATGGGAGAGGCGGAGATCAGAGGCCTCTGGTCTCCGGCGGAGTCCCGGCTCCATATCAACCTTCTGGAGCTCAGGGCGATCCGACTTGCACTGAAGGCATTCCTTCCCTCTGTCAAGGGGAAGGTGGTGCAGGTGTTCACAGACAACACCACCGACATGTGGTACTGCAACAAACAAGGCGGGGTGGGGTCGTGGACCCTATGTCAGGAGGCTCTGCGTCTCTGGACATGGCTGAAACATCAGGGCATATCCCTGATGGTTCAACACCTGGCAGGTTCCCTGAACGCCAGGGCGGACGAACTAAGCCGCAGGTGCATGATGGATCACGAATGGCGTCTTCACTCGGAGGTGGTGCAAGGTCTCTTTCAACAGTGGGGAGAGCCTTGGTTAGATCTATTCGCCACCGAAGAGTACGCGCAATGTCAGCAGTTCTGCGCGTTGGAATTTCCAAGGCGGCACTCGCTCGGTGACGCTTTTCGTCGCGAGTGGAGTTGCGGTCTGTTGTACGCCTTTCCACCTATCCCACTTCTGCCCAGAGTGTTGAAGAAGATTCGGCGCGACCGGGCCCAAGTTATTCTTGTGGCTCCGGACTGGGCTCGAAGAGTTTGGTATCCCAAGCTACTCAGTATGAGCATCGATCCCCCGATCCGTCTGCCTCTTCGGGAGGATCTTCTGTCGCAGCAACAGGGGACGGTCCTCCACCCGAACCTGTCCAGTCTCCACCTCCTTGCGTGGAGATTGAGCGGCGGCAGTTGATTCCTTTCGACTTGCCTCCCGAAGTTTGTGATGTGATTCTGGCAGCCAGACGTCCCTCCACTAAGGTGGTATACGCCTGCAGGTGGAACAAGTTTGTGGCATGGTGCACAGCAAAGGCTGTGAATCCCCTTTCTGCCCCTCTTTCTGAGGTTCTACTGTTCCTTCTTTCTCTGGCCCAACAGGGTTCTGCCCTGGGTACCATCAAGGGCTACCTTTGTGCTATCTCGGCCTTTCTCAGGCTTCCTGATCAGCCCTCCCTTTTCAAGTCCCCTGTTGTTAACAGGTTTCTTAAAGGCATTACACACCTTTTCCCTCCTGTTCCGTTTGTAATGCCTCAGTGGGACTTGAACTTGGTTCTTACCTTTTTAATGTGCGCTCCCTTCGAGCCTCTCCATAACTGTCCTCTTCGTCTTCTCACTCTGAAGACAGCCTTTCTGGTGGCTATCACCTCCGCTCGGCGGGTGAGTGAGCTCCAGGCTCTTTCTTGCAAGCCCCCCTTTCTGTCTGTTCATCCAGACAAGGTTGTTCTTAGGACGCGTCCGTCCTTCTTGCCAAAGGTGGTTACTGCCTTCCACGTTGGGCAGACCATCACTTTGCCCACCTTCTTTCCGCCTCCGCATCCTTCCAAAGAGGAAGAGAGGCTCCACCGTCTGGACCCAAAACGTGCGATTTCTTTCTATCTGAACCGCACACAACAGTTCTGGGTGGACGACCAGCTCTTTGTTGGCTACGTGGGCGCCAAAAAAGGTCGGGCGGTACACAAGCGGACCATTTCCCGCTGGGTCGTCTTGTGTATCAAAGCCTGCTATTCTTTGGCTAAGAAGGAGCCCCCTGTTGGGCTACGTGCCCATTCCACCAGGTCGACAGCCGCCACCACGGCTTTGGGACGTGGTGTCCAATTGCAGGACATTTGTCAGGCAGCTACGTGGGCCTCGCTGCACACGTTTATCAAGCATTACTGCCTTGACAGCCAAGTCCGGAGAGACGGCTTCTTTGGCCGTTCTGTTCTCCGAGACTTCCTTGTCTGATCTTTGTTCGCAGACCCACCACCGGGGTTGGTATTGCTGGGGTATCTATTCTAAGGTAAGGAATCTGTCACTAATGTGTCTCTTTCAGATGCACAAGTTACTAACTTGTGTAACAATATATCTGTAAGAGACAGTAGTTAGTGATAGATTCCTTACCGCCCCACCCTTCCTCCCCGTTCTGCGAACTGATTTCTAGGGTTAAGGTCATCCCTTTCAGGGCCCTAGTTTTCAGACACCAGTGTCGGTTTCTTGCATGGCTCTGCGTTTCTGGCGCGGAAAGTCGTGTACAGAACTGACGCCAGCGCGCTTGGGTGGCGTCTAAGTACTGGCCGCGACGTCATCCCGGCGATCACGACGCCGCCTACCGACGCGCAGGGGTACTGCTACGCAAAACTTTCCGGATCCAGCCTGACGCCTGGGGATATTCTAAGGTAAGGAATCTGTCACTAACTACTGTCTCTTACAGATATATCGTTACACAAGTTAGTAACTTGTGCCTCTGAACCATACAAGCAGAAATATTCAGTTCAAGACCAACAGGAGCGTTCTATTTCAATTTCTGCCATATGCCAATAAGCAAATCGTTGTTTGGAAAACGCGTGGATGATGCACTATGTAGGAAAGAAGGATCTGCTTTCTTGGTTACCCTCACTTTTTGCTTGGTGACTGTGTTTTTGACCTAGTGTGACTGGGATCTTGCTAATCAGGACCCCATTCACTGTGCTTTCTCCCCTAAATTGACATAGTAAGTACTTTTGTACCTCCGCAATTGGCTACTGGTGTGCCCCTGTAAGCCCCTAGTATATGGTACTAAGGTACCCAGGGCATAGGTACACCAAGGGTCTCCCTGTGGCTGCAGCATGTATTGTGCCACCCATGGGAGTACACTTAAACTGTGACTACAGGCCTGCCATTGCAGCCTTTGTGAGTTGGTGCTTGAACCTCTCACCACAGATATAAGTTTCCTTATATCTGAGGTCACTGCATTTAAAACCTATAAGTCACCCCGATGGCAGGCTTTTCAGTTCTGAAGGCAGGGTGCTTGAGTATAACTGTGAGAGCAGGACACTCCTACAAACCCCAGAGTCGATTATCCAGGCTTTGTAAGTGCGGTCAGCCATATCCGATAGAGACTTCTAGTTGTAGATACCTTACCTTTAGAATTTCCCCCAGGCGTCAGTCTGGATCCACAGATTTTTCATTAGCAGCACCCCTGCGCGTAGTTAGGTGACGTCGGTGTGCTCCGTGTCAGTCTTCAGCGTCGTGTGCGCAGGAAATTATGTCTCAAGACCTACATAGACGCCACCTGGATGCGCTGACGTCAGTTCTTTATTTTTCCGCACCAGCCTAAGCCCAGATCCAGAGAGAGCATCTCTTCCCTCCAATTTCAGCGTCCTCACTGCATCCTCTGCACCGTGGGCTTTCATCCTTGGTGAGCTGCTAAAGGTCCTCCTACAACTCCTGTGCCTTTGGCTTGTGGGTCCTCCTGAGGGTCTTCTGCTTCAGTGGGCTCCCCTGCTTGCTCGGGGCCTGCTCCGACTCTCCTGCTGTTGGTGAGTCCCTTGGACCTTGCTGGTTCCAACGTTGCTCCTTCTTTGTTTCTCATGCTAGTTGCGGCTACCAAGGTTTGTTGGTGCTTCCGCCGGACACCAACCACCTAGTCACCGACATCTGACGTGGGACAGCTCATGCATGGCTCCTGGTGTTCATCAGCGTCGCCTGGTCCTTAGAGCTGCAGCGACAAGGTCACTGTCGACTCTTTAGAACCTCGTACATCGGTGGGCATTGTGTCTTCGTGCCTCCTGGTCACTTCCTAGTGGCATAGACTCTGTCCCCTCTGCTTGCAGGTTCTTCACTTCCAGAATCCCCCCTTGAATTCCACCAGACTCCGTCCTGAATTTCTCGAGAGGCACTTTCTTCTAAGTCTCCCATTGTCTGTGGATCTTTCCGACGTCTCTTCACCCTTATGCACCTGGCTTCCTTGGTGTAGGTAACCTGGTTCCTAGGGCATCCATAGGTGGGGTGGCTCACCAACTTTCTGTCCACCAAGGGAATTCTTCGGGGTCCTTCTTCAAAACTGCAACCTTGACTTCTTCATTGACTTCCATTGAGCACGCAGCTGTGTTCCCACTCTGCACACAGCCTCCGTGGGGTTCTGTGGTACTTACCTTGGGTGGTTCCTTGTGTCCCCCGGCTCCTCTGGGTCTTCTGGTCCAAGTCCCCTCCTCCTTTGCAGTTCGCATTCCATTTTTTTAGTGTATGGTTTGGTCTCCCCCTGGAGACCACCTTATTTTGTGCTACTTACCTGATTCCATTTGAAGTATTCTTGTGTATTGTGTTGATATCTCCGGGTAGGAGATTTACCAATGTATTTGATGGAGACATCTAGCCGCAGATTCCTTAACTTGTGAATTCTCCCCAGACGTCATACTGGATTGGAAAAGTTTTTCTCTACAGTACCTCTGCGCGCCGGGGGTTGGCGCTGCATAGCTCCGTAAGACTTCAGCTCCTGATATGACGTCAGTGGAGCCATATAAGTTCCCTCCCGCGCGCTGACGTCAGTTTCTTCTTTTTCCGCGCTGCACGCGGATCTGTAGTAGCGTATCTCTAGTCGTATTTCGGCCTGCTGTGACAAACCCAGAGGGCACAGAAATTTAGCACACTGTTTCAGACAAGAAAAGTTTAAGTCCTTTGAGTCCTGTGCTCACCAGATGTCGGGTACGGACCCACATTCTATCTGTATGTGTTGCTGAGGCGAGCATCAGGACACTGACGAGTGTGACGCCTGCCAGGGGTTGAAGTCGAAGGCTCTGTGGGAGCTGCGCCTGACACTTCTGACAGCACAGCTGTCGCGGACCTCCAGCGCATCGTGGCGTCGGTCATCCTCCCGGTCCAGGGGTCGTTCCAGTGTGCACAGCTCTTCACTCTGTGGTCAACGGCAGCGGTCCCAGCCTCCAGCTACTTCTCATGATAAGTGACGTCGTAAGAGGTCGAAGTCCCGGCCCTCTCTGGCTCCTTCGACTCGTGATGTAGATCGCAGAGATTCTTCTTCCGCTCCGGCGTCGCTTCTGCTTCTCCCACCTTTTCCTGGAGCCAGAGTGACCTGAAACCAGATGTAGGAGTATCGCAAGGCCCTCCATCTTGTCTTTGGGCCCTTGTCTCCCTCTGGAGCGCCTTCGGGCCCCAAGGAGGTCGTAGGTGCAATAACTGCATCATTGCCGGCGGGTTCGCCCTTGGTGGCAGTACCAGTGTCAGACACAGAGGCGTCGGTGCACGGTCCCTCGGGGCTTCCACTAGTGATGCCGGTTGACTCCGACGCGATGTCGGTCGCCCCACCGGTGTCTATTTCTACGGCGCCGGAAGATTCCGAGCCGGAGTCGGTGCACAACACAATTGTGCACTTCGTAGGGTCAGTTTCGCCTCCGCTCCTTGCATCTGCACCAACGTCGACCGACGCCTTTCCTTCTTCCCATGTGGGCGTCAGTACGGCGCCGGGTCAGTGACGTTTGACGTAGTTTATGGAGCTGTTTTCGGTGCCAATGGTTTCTGTGGATGTTTCACAGGACCAGTTGAGGAAAGAATGTGAGGGGATAGCTCCCTTGGGGCGGACAATGCTTGTGGCTCCTACTGTGTTGGACAGCTGGATTGCTGACCTGGGTGAAGCGAGCAGGCTGGAGTCTTCCATGCTTCCTCTCTTCTATTGCCACCTGGCCTTGCCCCGGAAGCCAATTCTTCTTTGGCAGAAGTTTTGAAAAGAGTGGCTGATGTCTTACATTTCACTCTACCTACAGTAGAGAAGGCTACGGACCCCCTTATTGAGGTTCTGCATCCCGGCCAGTCGAGGATTGAACCAATGCTCCCCTTTTGTGAGGCACTTTCTGACATTTTATTGGGGGCATGGGCACAACCTGAGTCGGGTGTACCAGTGGACCGTACCATTTCCCACAAATACCGCCCTGCCCCAGGGGACCCCGCTTGCCTTATTCGACAGCCGACCCACCGCAGCTTCGTGGTCCAGGCCATTACGGCGTCTCCTGAGATGAAGAACCCTCCCCATTTCCCCCTTGACAAAGAGTCCAGGAAGCAGGATTCTTGCGGGAAACATGTTTTTTCCTCCTCTTGTGCGGCATTACGATCCACCACCACGATCTGCGTCTTCGGACGCTTTCTCCATGCCTTGTGGGACTCCTTGGCGCAGCTTTTACCTTTGTTCCCAAAGGCTCACAAGGGCGAGTTGAACCAGTTGATTTTAGATGGTCGCCAGCCCGTAAAACTGCTCATCAGGTGTGGATGGACTCAACCGATTCCATTGATCGAGCCAATGCCTCTGCTGTGTCATTGCTCCGGCACGCCTGTTTTGGGTGCCTGTTTTTTCAGAGGCTGTCCAGTCAGCCTTGCTTGATATGCCATTTGATGGGGTACATCTTTTTGGGGCACAAGCAGATGCGGCCTTATGTAGGTTTCAGGCTAGTCGGGGAGGGTCAGACCCTTAGCTCTCCCTTTTCCCCTTGTTATTGCAACTCTGTTATGCATTTTGTGGCATCAGTTGCCAGATCAGTGCCTGTCCTGGTCCTCTAGTGCTGCTGGCTAACCGCCTGTCTTGAGACCCTGCATAGGGTCTTACCCTACCGGCTAGTGGGGTTCTTTGGATTCGCCTGTCGTGTGAATGCCCATCTATCGCTTTCCTTTATCCTTACGTGATATTGGCACCTGGACTTATTGCCCTTTCTTCTGTTCATGGACTGTGGCTCAGGACTTGTTACCCTGATTATAATTGTATTAGATACCTTGTTTCTTGGCTGCAGTTTCTTTGGTAGCCTCTTGTTTATCCATGATATGCAGCGCCTTGATCGTTGCCATGTATTAGCGGGATGCGCCATGCTTTACCGGCATAGGTATATTGCTGTGACTGTGGTCATTATTTCTTATGTCCTTTTATGCCCTTTGGATATAATTTATTACGTGGGCCTTTCGGCCGCGCGGTGTCCATCCTTTTTAGTCTCCAAATATAAAAAAAATAGAAGGGAGAAAAGGACATAGGATGGAGCGTTCTCCATGTTGAAACTCCTACTCCTTTGTTTGGTGCATGCCTCGTTTTCTAGGGCCTCCCCTGCTTGGTTAAGGGAGTTTGTGTCTGGTGGCCCTTCTTCTGTTGCTGTTATCAGGTCATAAGCCTCATGTGTTCTTTCGTACCCATTGTAAGTATACTTGGGGGTCACATATGGCATCCTGACTGTTGACAGGGGATTTTTGTAGGAATTCGCCCCTTTTTCCTCATACTCGGTTTTCCCTTGCCGGGGTTGCCTGACCCTCTTATTTGGGCCATGCGCTATAGCTCAGAGGCAGTGTCCTGTGCTATTGATGTTTCTCTTTCCCACCCGGCGGTGGCAGACTTGATTCATTTTGTTGTGCTTGGATGGGTCCATTCACACTTTTTCTTCATATCTTAGTTTTTCTTTCCACTTAGCGGTTTGCTTTGGCTCCTCTAGTGGCCACGTTCTTTCATCCAAGATAGATGCCATCCTCTGGCTAATCAGTCTTGTGGCTCAGTCCTCTATTGTACACATGGGAGACTCCTCTGCCCCTTCTAGTGTTCATGTACCCACCTTCCAATGGGGCCAATTAGCCTTTTGTTTATTTGGATCCATGCCTATCTTCCTTGGAGTTGGGTTTCAACAGGCGTCTGTACTAAGGTACCTCTATGTCTGAGGAAACATGCTCCTTACTCTTGGTGCATATTCCTTGCTTGCGTTTTTGTTGTGGTCGTTACCACCTTTAAAAGAGAGCTCTCTCTTTCCCTTATCCTCTCCCACTGACGTGTGGCCAATCTTTAATCTCGGTCAGCTGGTCCTCCTGGACCTATTATGGGATTGGTTCGCAGACCCTCCTCCTAGAGCTTATGGCTGTGGTATCTAATCCACAAGTTAAGGAATCTGCGGCTAGATGCCTCTATCAGATGAACAAGTTACTTACCTTCGGTAACAATGTATCTGGTAAAGACATAGTCTAGTCACAGATTCCTTAACCCCCTGCCCATCCTTCCCACTCTGGGAATGACCTTGAGGTCTGGACTTGGTGTTTTCACTTCACTTACTTCCTGATCGGCTGGCCTTTGACGTGGGAGTGGTCCTCCCTTTTTCCTTATTCTCTTCTGTTGTGGTGGAGTTCTCCAGATCCGCTGATCTGGTTTCATTGACCTTATATGGAGTTCTGTTCCACCCTTTTCTCTTGGTATATGGTCAAGGAGTTCAACTCTTTCCTCCTAGTATATGGTTATGAGAGTAGGAGGTGTTTTCTTGTGTATTGTGTCATGCGCCTCTGCGCAGTGTTCTGTATGACTTGTGCTTTATTGACTTTTGGCCTTTTCCTCAAGGGTCTTCTCTGGTATTATCATACCCTTTTTGTTGTAAAGATTTAGCGACTTCAGCCTGGTCTGAAGTAGAGTTCAGGACGCATGCAGAAATGATGGGCATTTCAGTCAGTGCCTTTGCAGTCACTAGGGCTCAGGCCAAGTGACTAGGCACAGAGGGAGCCCTGGATGAAAGGACCAGGCAGCTCCCAAGAGAAGGACCAGGAAGGGTAAAGATGTATCCACCTCCCAGACTCCCAGTGAGGATCAGTCTCCCCCCTGTGAAGGAACTGTCCCAGAGGAACTTAGGCCTGACACAGCAGTGTTCTTGGGGGTTGGGGGACCTTCCAGGGCAGAGTTGAGTCTGGAGCAGAAAACCTGCCCTCTCTTGAACAGCTCAGACAGCAAGCTGCTGCTGAGGAAGCAGGGAATGTCAGTGGGTCCCATAGGATTTATTGGGAAGATGGCCTCCCATTTTCTGAGAGTAGAGACCCCAAGCCTGATGCCACCAGGATGTTGGTCATACCTCAGAAATTCAGGGGTTTTCTATTAACCCTGGCACATGACATTCCCCTTGCAGGACATCTTGGGCAAAGCAAAACTTGGACAGGCTTGTCCCTCACTATCACTGGCCCCACATGTCTGAAGATACCAAGGAGTTTTGTTGCTCCTGTGTCACCTGCCAAGCCAGTGGTAAGTCAGGTAGCACTACAAAGCCCCCCTAAATTCCACTTCCAGTTGTTGGGGTTCCCTTTGATAGGGTAGGGATAGACCTGTAGGTCCTTAAACCCTCCAACTGCATCTGGACATAGTTACATACTAGTGGTGGTGGACCATGCCACTATGTATCCAGAATCTATTCCCCTTAAGACCACTACAGCTTCTGTGGTGGCGAGGGCCCTCCTGGGAGTCTTTTCCAGAGTTGGGTTTCCTAAGGAGGTCTTGTCAGACAGAGGTACTAACTTCATGTCTAGCTACATCAATGCTATGTGGAAGGAGTGTGGTGTGAACTACAAGTTTACCACACCTTATCATCCACAAGGCAATGGACTTGTTGAAAGGTTCAACAAGACCCTCAAGGGTATGATCTTGGGACTCCCAGAAAAGCTGAAGTGAAAATGGGATGTCTTACTACCCTGCCTTCTTTTTGCCTACAGAGAGGTTCCTCAGAAGCCCATTTGAACTTCTTTTTGGACATCCAGTTAGGGGTCCATTGTGTGTGGTTAAGGAGGGATGGGAGCAGCCTCTCAAAACCCCTAAACAAGACATAGTTGACTATTACTTGGCCTGTGTTCTCGTATAGCTGAGCACATGAAGAAGGCCAGCATAAAACCTTGAGGCCAGCCAGGAGCGTCGGAAAGCTTGGCATAACAAAAAGGCGATACTGACTGTTTACCAACCAGGCCAGAAAGTGTGGGTGTTTTAGCCTGTGGCCCCAGTAGCTCTCCAGGACAAGTGTAGTGGCCCCCACACCATACTCGAGAAAAAAGGCGAGGTCATCTACTTGGTTGACATAGGTACTCCAAGAAGTCCCCACTGGGTACTTTATGTAAACTGATTTTATTGACAGGGCTGACAGGAGCTTGCTCCTGGCTACTGATGAGGGAAAGGAGGAAGAGAGTGACCTTCTCCTTGATGGATCAGTAGAAGGAGTAGTCTTGGCAGACAGCCTCACTGGTCAACAGCAAGCTGATTGTAGACAGGTTTTCAGTCAATTTCAGTTTTCTGGTCAGACCACCTGGTGTACCAATGAGGTGGACACTGGTGACAGCCTGCCTGTGAAGAGCAAAATGTACAGACAGCCTGATCATGTCAGAGACTGCCTAAGGACTGAGGTCCAAAAGATGCTGGATTTGGGGGTCATTGAGCCTTCAGATAGCCCCTATGCTAGTCCTGTAGTCCTTGTCCCAAAACCTCACACCCAGGATGGTAAGAGAGAGATGAGGTTCTGTGTGGATTACAGGGGACTCGCTACAGTCATTAGGACTGACGCCCATCCAATCGCAAGGGCAGATGAGCTGATTGATACTCTGGCCTCCTCTGACAAGTATCTCTTTACATCTGACTTGACTGCTGGTTACTGGCAAATCAGACTCTCTGAGGATGCCAAGCCAAAAACAGCATTTTCAACCCCCAGTGTGCCTTATCAATTTATTGTAATGCCTTTTGGTTTGAAGAATGCACCTGCCACATTTCAGAGGCTGGTGAACAAAGTCTTGACTGGTCTGGAAGCCTATAGTGCAGCCTATCTAGATGATATTGCTGTCTTTAGCTCCACCTAGGAAGATCACCTGGTTCACCTAAGAAATGTACTTCTGGCCCTGCAGAAGGCAGGCCTCACTATCAAGGCAAGAGAGTTCCAGATAGGGCAGAGTACTTGGGTCACCTTGTAGGTTCAGACATTGGCGAGCAAAATCCAGACCATCATGGACTGGGTTGCTCCCACTACCCAGACTCCGGTCAGAGCTTTCTTGGGCCTGACTGGGTACTACCGGAGGTTTGTTAAGGGCTATGGATCCATTGTAACACCCCTTAATGATCTCACCTCCAAAAGAATGCCTGTTCACGTTGTAAGTTAATAATTCCTATGGCTCCAATCAAGATGCAAGATGATACCATAAGGCCCTCTAAGTCTTGTCAGACTCGCAGTGAACTCCAACTTGCCCTCATTAATGCAAGATCATTGGTGAAACATAAATATGAAATAGCAGATTTTATTCACGATAATAAATTAGATGTACTTTTTGTAACTGAAACTTGGGGTGGAGATGCAACAGATCACGATTTTAATATAGCAGTTCCCCAAGGATTTGAAGTTTTCAGACTCGATAGACCATTAAAAAGTGGCGGGGGTCTGGCGTTAATCCACCGGAGTGAGTTAAGCACACACTGCTCAGCGATCCCTTCCACAGAATGTGAAGCCTTTCTTTTCAAAGTCACACCTCTCAAGCAAGAGACGTTTAGAGGGATATTAATCTATCGTCCACCCGGTCCTAAAAATAAATTTCTGACTAACTTTCACTCATTATTAGAACTAGGTCTCCAATCCAACTACTTCACCATTTTAGGAGATGTGAACTTTCACCTAGAATTAATGACTGACAAAGACACAACAGACCTTCTTGAAATGACATCAGAATTAGGACTTAAACAACTGATTCAAGACCCTACACACTCAGCTGGTCATTCTATGGATGGCCTTTTTACCAACAATCCTGCCATCTCTAATCCTTCCACACTGCCTCTAGTGTGGTCAGATCACCATGCAGTATTATTCAGCTATAAATTCAAATTCAAATTTGCTTTATTCGGTTTTCATTTTAAATCACAAAACCATAAAAGCACAATTTCAAAATATTTATCACAATTACTACAAATCACACTACACATGTTAACTCTAAAAACATTTTTCACAATATAAATCACAATTACTTTAAAATACCCAATTAAAATCAGTTTGTTTGTTAAAAAAAAAAAAGACCGTTAATCATAATTTTGTGGGTGAGACTGAATTCAAAAATTTTTCCTGCATTTAATTATACCTTTTAAAAAGGAAGCAATGTTTCTTATAAAACATTCATTATCTAAAAACTGCAATGCCAGATAGGCAGGGCGACATTGCCTCAAGCCCCAAATTCTCAGAATAGGTAGGATCCACCTCTTTCTTAGCTCCAGGTAATGTTTACAAAACAAGACCACATGGATTGATGTTTGTGGTGAAGATCCATCACAAGGGCAATTTATTAGATTTTTGGACCAATCATTTACCATGGGGAAAGATACTAGTCGATGGAATACATCTAATCTAAAGCGTGTAAGGACAAATCTGTCGTAACCAGACAGTATATAGATTAAGTATGGCTGCATTGCATTTGTTATACGTATCGACTGGTTCAATTGCACTGTCGATTTATATGCCTCACCAGCGTATCTAATTTGCTCCATGTGAGTCATACATAGCTTTTTAAAAACTTTTCTAGGGATTAAACACATCAATGAGGGATTAAAAAAGAGTTCAGGTTGGGCCAAATCCATCATAAACTCTTTAATATATTTCAACCACCTAATATATAGAGCTTGTTCAAGTTTGAGAGTGTCACTTAACACATTCTGGTTAAATGTTGTTTTTTGCGAGGTCCAAATTCGGTGCCACAGTAAAACTGGTTGGACCTTTATTATTTCCGAGATATAATGTAACCCCAGCTCAGTGTGGCAAATATAAGTTGACGTCGAGCATGGGACGGCCAGTAAATACCTCAGAAAGGCGTTCTCTACTCTCTGTAATTCGGATACATTACAGTATCCCCAAATCCCAGCCCCGTACGTTGCTGTACTAACACACTTTGCCTGGTAGATTTTAACCAACTCAGTTGGGGGCCTCTTACCCAATTTCTGTGAGAATTTTACTAGGGCTGTTGTAGTTCTCATAAAGAGTAGTTTCCTAGCTTTAATGGCCTGTTGCCACGTACCCTTATTGTCTATGAGAATACCCAAATAAGGGTACGTCTTAGTAGATTCAACTTTTTTATTCTCAATAAAAATAGCCCTCTGACTTCTACCACTCCTCCCACAGCTCATTATAAAAGTTTTGGTAACATTGATTTTTCAATCTAGACTTTTCATGTACTCACTATATCTGTCAAGGGCCCTTTGGAGCTCTAGTGGAGTTTGGGCCATAACTACAGCATCGTCCGCGTAGAGGAGGGCAGGTATGGGGCGTTTTTGTATCTGAGGTAGGTCCTGGCACCCTTCGAGCTATAAGCTACCTCCATATAAAACTGCGACCCTACCGGATACTATGGTACTTAGTAGACCCTGGCATAAAATCGATTCCGCATTATTGGCAATCCAGCTGACTCAAAGTCAAACTGACCTTGAAATGGAAGACGATTCCTCAGCCATAAACTACACCACATGGCTTGAATCTAATTTTGCAAAACTAGCGCCCTTTACTATGGTAAATAAATACAGAAAGACACCATCGGCTCCCTGGTTTTCTGAGGCCCCAAGATTGGAAAAGCAAGCCTGCAGGAGGCAAGAAAGGAACTGGCGCAAAAATTATGACGAACCTGAAAAATATCGTTATAAAGCTATGCTTGCAGACTATAAGAAAAAGCTCATTAATGAGAAAAGTCAGTACTACACGCATCAAATTGAAAACGCCAGCAACTCTAGCAAAGAATTGTTTCAGATAATAAAGAAACTCACTATAGTTACACAAAACAATACTTCAAATCACAACCAAGATTTTTGCAATGCGCTCTCCCAGACATTCAAAAGTAAAGTTGATCAAATTTTCGATCTTTTTGATAAAACTAAGGTCAATACTAATCATAAAGATCAGGAAACGACAAATGAGACGTCGTTTCTAGAATTTACTCCAATATCCATAAACCAAATAGCTACGTTTCTCTTTGCTGCTAAATCTGGGTCCCCAGATGATCCTTGCCCCCCTAGGATTTTACAACTCGTAAATCAGTACATTACCCCCTACTTGTCACTAATATTTAATCAGATGCTTACACAAGGATCATTTCCTAGCATCTGGAAACAGGCCTGTATACTTCCTATCATTAAAAAGCCAAATTTGAACACTAATGATCCTGCTAACTATCGTCCCATAGCGAGACTCCCACTCCCAGCAAAAATCATAGAGAAAATATTAAATGTTGAACTCTCTAATTTTATTTTAGAAAATCAACTTTTAGACCATAGTCGGTTTGGATTCAGAGCAAATCATAGCCTTGATACTGCCTTGATAAAAACTACGGAAGAAATACGCATGACATTAGATAGCGGAGGGTCAGCAGCTCCTATTTTGCTGGACCTGTCCACAGCGTTCGATACGGTGGGCCATGGTCTTTTGGTCCAACTATAGGGATCCTCCTATAGGGGTAGGAGGAAAGGCCCTCTCTCTTCTAACATCTTTTTTATCAGGGAGATCCCAAACGGTACATTTAGGTAAGTTTAAATCCTCGCCATTTATTCTGCCTTGCGGGGTCCCTCAGGGCTCCTCGTTGAGCCCGACGCTATTCAACATATATATCTCTGAACTCGCCCCACTAATTAGAGGTTTCAACCTGAATCCCACATCCTACGCGGACGACACCCAGCTGGTGATTTCTGCGGTGGATAAGGATGTTAATCACACTCTAAAACTACATGATTGCATGATTGCTTTGAGTAGCTGGATGAGTAAACACTGCCTGAAATTGAATTCAAGCAAAACAGAGGTGGTACTGTTTGGTAATCTCTTTCCACCTTGGTCTCCTGCCTGTTGGCCAGATAACCTGGGTTCTCCTCCTATTCCAGTGGCTAAAGCCAAGAACCTTGGCTTTACTATGGATGAGAAACTCAACTTTGAGACCCAGGTATCTAAGGTTGTGTCCTCCTCTTTTCTGACCATCAAAACCTTAAGAAAAATTCTTCCCTTCGTTCCGAGAAACGCCAGAAAAACTGTTGTGTCCTCGTTAGTCTTGTCCAAACTGGACTATTGTAACGGCCTATATATGAACCTTCAAGCCAGATTACTTAGGAAGTTGCAGGCGGTACAGAACGCTGCCGCCAGACTAATCCTGGACGTTCCTAAATATCCGTCAATAACGACAGGTATCCAGGATCTTCATTGGCTCCCAGTGTGCCAGCGAGTTAAATTTAAGGCACTCTGCATTGCTCACAAGGCTCTCCATAGAGAAGGTCCAAAATTTCTTTGGAATATTTTCAGTTGGTACTCTCCAAATAGATCTCTTCGATCCGCCAATGCCAGCTTGGTGACCACTGTTAGAATTAGAAAGGCGAACTGGGGTGGCAGGAGCTTCAGCCTCAATACCACCAGGCTGTGGAATTCCTTTCCACTATATCTCAGAACTATACCTACCCTCCTCACCTTCAGAAAACAACTTAAGACGTGGCTTTTCAGATTTTAGCTATACCTCAGCGCAGTATGTTTGAGCTTGAAAGCGCCAAGACACCTACAGGTATACACGCGCTATATAAGTATCTGAAAGAGACACGTTAGTGATAGATTCCTTACCTTAGAATATCCCCAGGCGTCAGGCTGGATCCGGAAAGTTTTGCGTAGCAGTACCCTTGCGCGTCGGTAGGCGGCGTCGTGCGGCTCCGCGTCCGTCGTCGGCGTCGTGATCGCCGGGATGACGTCGCGGGCAGTACTTAGGCGCCGCCCCTGCGCGCTGACGTCAGTTCTTCTTTTTCCGCGCCAGCAAGCGCAGATCCGGGAAGAGCAGTGCCCTGGTCAATTTTTGACCATACTTTTTGGTGATTTTTTCACTGGTTTTTTCCAACTTTACGGTGTCGTAGGGATGCCCGGCTTCAAGCGATGCGGCGCCTGTGCGCGGATGATGTCCGTCACCGACCCGCATTGGGAGTGTCTCTTCTGCCTCGGCCGAGGCCACGACACCGAGTCTTGTCCCGAATGCCAGGCCCTCAACCCGAAAGCTTTGCGAGAGCGGTCTCGAAAGCTCCTCGAGGCCCGGCATTCGGCTCCGCGGAAGCCCCGGTCGCGTGAGAGGTCCAGGGGTCGCTCGCGGAGTGCACACCGGTCGTCGACTTCTTCGTCCGGTAAGTCTAAGCACAAGAAGTCCAAGAAGCATCGTCGCTCTCGGACTTCGCCTCGCCGGTCTCGCGACTCGGCTGAGGCCCCTCCCGGCACCGTCCCCGCGGCCCCGGACTTGCCTGTGGAGTCGCCCCGTCATACCCGCCCTTCCCGGGTTCGGGGGCGGATCCGGCCAAGGTACAGGAGTTCCTGTCGGCCATGGCCCGCCTCTTCGGGCCTTCAGGCCCCTCCGGTGCGCCTTCCGGCCCCGCGGGCCCTGATGGGGTTGCTCCGGCGTCGCCGGCGGCTCCGGCCCGGCGTCGCCCGAGCCTCCAGCCTCGATCCCGGCTCCGGCTTCGGCCCCGGCCTCGATCCCGGCTCCACAACCCCCATCGACGCCGGTCGACCTCACGACACCTCCGCCGGCGCCGATGTCTCCGGTGCCGTTCTCGACGCCGCCCTGGGCTCCGGGCGGCGTCGTCCCCCAGTTCCTTCCGGCTCCGGACATGGACCCGGAGCGACGTCGCTCGACGCCGGCTCCGGCGCCGATGGGACCTTGGGTCCCAAATGTCCCTCCTCCTCCTTATTTTGAACCAGAGGAGGACCAGGAGGACTGGGAGGGGTCTGATGACCCTCTGACACGCAACTGTCAGTATGATGAGGACTGGACAGAGAGTCTAGGGGAGGCCAGTGGTCTGGATACTTCTCCTGACACTGGCATGCTGTCTCCTCCCGTGGCTACGGAGGAGGGGGCCAATTTTGGTACGGTGTTGCGTAGGGCTGCTGGGGCCTTACGTCTCCAGCTCCCTACTTTGACGGTCAAGACTAACATCTTGACAGAGGTGCTTCAGCCGGCAGCCTCCTCTGCGGAGACTGTGCTGCCGTTTAACGACGCCCTCACTGACGTTCTTTTGGGCGCCTGGTCCAAGCCCAACACAGGGGCTCCTGTGGATCGGAACGTGTCACGACGCCATCGCCCCGCTCCGGGCGACCCCCTGTTTCTTTCTGTCCACCCCACTCCTGAGAGCTTGGTTGTCCAAGCCTCCGCTTCCCAAACCGCCTTCCCTACCGCTCCTCCGGATAGGGAATCCAAACGCCTGGATCAGTTTGGGAAGAAAGGTTTTTCTTCCTCCAGTGCTGGCTTGCGGTCCGTTAACACCGCTTGTCTTTTGGGCCGATATACCCACTCCCTGTGGGATTCGGTGGCGGATGTTTTGCCCCAGTGCCCTGAGGAGGTCCAGGCACTGCTTTCCCGCGCCATTGCGGAAGGGAGGGATGCGGCCAAATACACTATCCGTTGTGGCCTTGACACCGCCGACTCGCTGGGCAGGTCGATTGCAACGACGGTGGCGCTCCGGCGCCACGCCTGGCTGAGAACCACTGGTTTTCAGGGGATGTCCAGAATACTCTCATGGACATGCCCTTTGATGGAGTCGGTCTTTTTGGGTCCAAAGCAGACCATGCGCTGGAGCGCTTTAAGGACTCACGGGCTACTGCAAAGTCCCTGGGCCTTTCTGCTACACGCCCTCCGCTGCCTTCTGCTTTTCGCCCCTATCGTGGCCACGGTAGGGGCGCCCCTTCACGTCAGCAGCCCAGCCACCGGCCCGCGCAGCAGGCGTCTTCGCGTGGCCGAGGACGTGGATTCCGCCGTGGCGGATCGGGCAACCAGCGTGCGGGTCAGGCCACCACCTCCAACCCGTCCGCGGCCTCCAAGCCCTCCTAGTCCCTCCTTTCAGGTGCACGGCACGCCAGTAGGGGCAGGGTCCGCCATCACCTTCCCCACTGGCGCACCATCACCTCGGACAGGTGGGTCTTGGACATTGTCCGAAGGGGCTACTCCCTCCCCTTCGAGACCACCCCCCAGCCATGCCACCTCAATTCCACCGCATGTCAGGGGATCACTTGGTGCTTCTACGGAAGGAAGTCACGGCCCTCTTGACCAAGAGGGCCATCGAGCATGTTCCGACCCCAGAAGTAGGGCGTGGTTGCTACTCCCACTACTTTCTGGTGCCCAAAAAGGACAAGGAGGACATGCGTCCTATCTTGGACCTCCGGAACGTCAATCGCTTCCTCCGGAAGGAGAAGTTCAACATGCTCACCCTAGCTCAGGTCTTGACTGCCCTCGACCCTGGAGACTGGTTGGTAGCGTTGGACTTGCAGGACGCGTATTTCCACATCCCCGTCCTGCCGGCCCACCGGCGTTACCTTCGGTTCACGGTAGGCCCCGAGCATTTTCAGTTCACCGTGCTCCCTTTGGCCTTACCAGTGCCCCTCGGGTGTTCACGAAAGTGATGGCGGTGGTCGCAGCTCATCTGCGCCGGGCAGGGGTTTCAGTCTTCCCCTACCTCGACGACTGGCTGCTGAAGGCGGGCTCGTCCCAGGCAGTCGTCTCCCACCTCCAGACTACGGCCGAACTCCTGCACTCGCTGGGGTTCTCCATCAATGTGCCGAAGTCGCATCTAATTCCTTCTCCACAGCTCCTTTTCATCGGAGCAGTTCTGGACACGGCGCAGTTTCGGGCCTTTCCTCCCGAACGGCGAGTCCGGGATATTCAGGCTATGATTCCGATCTTTCGGCCTTTATCCTGGGTTTCGGTACGGATGACCCTGAGGCTGCTGGGCCTCATGGCCTCCTGCATCCTGCTGGTCAATCATGCCAGATGGCATATGCGGGCTCTGCAGTGGGACCTGAGGTTCCAGTGGGCGCAGCACCAGGGCAACCTGTCCGATCACGTCCAGATCTCGGAGGGACTGCAAAACAGTTGCAGTGGTGGCTCTCGAACCGGCAATGGGTCATGGGCAGATCCCTCTCCCTTCCCCAGCCAGAGCATACAGTTGTGACGGACGCGTCCCTTCTGGGATGGGGCGGTCACATGGGAGAGGCGGAGATCAGAGGCCTCTGGTCTCCGGCAGAGTCCCGGCTCCATATCAACCTTCTGGAGCTCCGGGCGATCCGGCTTGCACTCAAGGCATTCCTTCCCTCTGTCAAAGGGAAGGTAGTGCAGGTGTTCACAGACAACACCACCGCCATGTGGTACTGCAACAAACAGGGCGGGGTGGGGTCTTGGACCCTTTGTCAGGAGGCTCTGCGCCTCTGGACATGGCTGGAACATCAGGGCATGTTCCTGATGGTTCAACACCTGGCAGGTTCTCTGAACGCCAGGGCGGACGAACTCAGCCGCAGGTGCATGATGGATCACGAATGGCGTCTTCACTCGGACGTGGCGCAAGGACTCTTTCTACAGTGGGGAGAGCCTTGGTTAGATCTATTCGCCACCGAAGAGAACGCGCAATGTCATCAGTTCTGCGCGTTGGAATTTCCAAGGCGGCACTCGCTCGGCGACGCTTTTCGTCGCGAGTGGAGTTGCGGTCTGTTGTACGCCTTTCCGCCTATACCACTTCTACCCACAGTGTTGAAGAAGATTCGGCACGACCGGGCCCAAGTCATTCTTGTGGCTCCGGACTGGGCTCGAAGAGTTTGGTATCCCGAGCTACTCAATATGAGCATAGATCCCCGATCCGTCTGCCTCTTCGGGAGGATCTTCTGTCGCAGCAGCAGGGGACGGTCCTCCACCCGAACCTGTCCAGTCTACACCTGCTTGCGTGGAGATTGAGCGGCGGCAGTTGATTCCTTTCGACTTGCCTCCCGAAGTTTGTGATGTGATTCTGGCAGCCAGGCGTCCCTCCACTAAGGTGGTATACGCCTGCAGGTGGAACAAATTTGTGGCATGGTGCACAGCGAAGGCTGTGGATCCCCTTTCTGCCCCTCTTTCTGAGGTCCTTCTGTTCCTTCTCTCTCTGGCCCAACAGGGTTCTGCCCTGGGTACCATCAAGGGTTATCTTTGTGCTATCTCGGCCTTCCTCAGGCTCCCTGATCAGCCCTCCCTTTTCAAGTCCCCTGTTGTTAACAGGTTCTTAAAAGGCATTACTCACCTCTTCCCTCCTGTTCCGTTTGTAATGCCTCAGTGGGACTTGAACTTGGTTCTTACCTTTTTAATGTGCGCTCCCTTTGAGCCTCTGCATAACTGTCCTCTTCGTCTTCTGACTCTGAAGACAGCCTTTCTGGTGGCCATCACCTCCGCTCGGCGGGTGAGTGAGCTCCAGGCTCTATCTTGCAAACCTCCCTTTCTGTCTGTTCATCCAGACAAGGTTGTTCTTCGGACGCGTCCGTCCTTCTTGCCAAAGGTGGTTACTGCTTTCCACATTGGGCAGACCATCACTTTGCCCACCTTCTTTCCGCCTCCGCATCCTTCCAGAGAGGAAGAGAGGCTCCACCGTCTGGACCCAAAACGTGCGCTCTCTTTCTATATTGACCGCACAAAACACTTCCGGGTGGATGACCAGCTCTTTGTTGGCTACGTGGGCGCCAAAAAGGTCGGGCGGTGCACAAGAGGACCATCTCCCGCTGGGTTACCTTGTGCATCAAGACCTGCTATTCTTTGGCTAAGAAGGAGCCTCCTGTTGGGCTGCGTGCCCATTCCACCAGGGCAACGGCTGCTACCACGGCCTTGGGCCGCGGTGTTCCGCTGCCGGTTATCTGTCAGGCAGCTACGTGGGCCTCGCTGCACACGTTTACAAAGCATTACTGCCTTGACAGTCAGGTCCGGAGGGACGGCTTCTTTGGCCGTTCTGTCCTCCAGGACTTCCTTGTCTGATCTTTGTTCGCAGACCCACCACCGGGGTTGGTATTGCTGGGGTATCTATTCTAAGGTAAGGAATCTATCACTAACGTGTCTCTTTCAGATGCACAAGTTACTAACTTGTGTAACGATATATCTGTAAGAGACAGTAGTTAGTGATAGATTCCTACCGCCCACCCATCCTCCCGTTCTGCGAACTGATTTCTAGGGTTAAGGACATCCCTTTCAGGGCCCTAGTATTTTTCAGACACCTGTGTCAGCTTCTTGCATGGCTCTGCGTTCCTGGCGCGGAAAGTCGTGTACAGAACTGACGTCAGCGCGCAGGGGCGGCGCCTAAGTACTGCCCGCGACGTCATCCCGGCGATCACGACGCCGACGACGGACGCGGAGCCGCACGACGCCGCCTACCGACGCGCAAGGGTACTGCTACGCAAAACTTTCCGGATCCAGCCTGACGCCTGGGGATATTCTAAGGTAAGGAATCTATCACTAACTACTGTCTCTTACAGATATATCGTTACACAAGTTAGTAACTTGTGCTTTAATAACATAACATAAGAAATTCAGTGGACAGTTAGCTGTCAGAAGGTATTTGTTGACCTGAAGCAAGCCATGTGCTCTGCTCCAATTCTGCAAAGTCCTGATGACTCCAAAACCTTCATTGTCCAGACAGATGCTTCTGAGATAGGGGTAGGTGCAGTATTGTCACAACTTAACAGAGATGGCCAGGATCAACCTGTAGCTGTTATAAGCAGAAAGTTTACCCCCAGCTATTGAGAGGGAGGTCTTTGCTGTGGTCTGGGCCTTGAAGAAGTTAAGGCCATACCTGTTTGGCACTCTTTTAATTGTTCAGACAGACCATAAGCCCCTCTTAAGGCTTAAACAAATGAAGGGTGAAAATCCCAAACTTTTGAGGTGGTCCATTTCCCTACAGGGGATGGACTTTTCTGTGGAACATAGACCTGGGAGTTACCATGCCAACGCAGATGGACTGTTCAGATATTTCCACTTAGAAAATGAAGGCTCAACTGGGCAAGGTTAGTATCATCTTCTTACGTTTGGAGGGGGGTTGTGTAGGAAAGTAGGATCTGCTTTCATGGTTACCCTCACTTTTTGCTTGGTGTCAGTGTGGTTTTGACCTAGTGTGACTGGGATCCTGATAATCAGGACCCCAGTCACTGTGCTTTCTCCCCTAAATTGACATGGTAAGTACTTTTGTACCTCCACAATTGGCTGCTGGTGTGCCCTTGTAAGCCCCTAGTATATGGTACTAAGGTACCCAAGGCATAGGTACACCTAGGGTCTCCCATGGGCTGTAGCATGTATTGTGTCACCCATGGGAGTCCACTTAATCTGTGACTACAGGCCTGCCATTGCAACCTGTGTGAGTTGGTGCTTGCACTTCTCCCCACAGATATACATTTCCTTATATCTGAGGTCACTGCACTTAAAATCTGAAAGAGACACGTTAGTGACAGATTCCTTACCTTAGAATATCCCCAGGCGTCAGGCTGGATCCGGAAAGTTTTTGCGTAGCAGTACCATTGCGCGTCGGTAGGCGGCGTCGTGCGGCTCCGCGTCCGTCGTCGGCGTCGTGATCGCCGGGATGACGTCGCGGGCAGTACTTAGACGCCGCCCCTGCGCGCTGACGTCAGTTCTTCTTTTTCCGCGCCAGTAAGCGCAGATCCGGGAAAAGCAGTGCCCTAGTCATTTTTTGACTATATTTTTGGTGATTTTTCACTGTTTTTTCTCACGAGTCTATCGACTCCGAAGGTGTCGGTAGGGATGCCCGGCTTCAAGCCCTGCGACGTCTGTGGTCGTATGATGTCGATCACAGACCCGCATTTAGAGTGTCTCTACTGTCTCGGCCGCGACCACGACATGTAGTCGACTGCCGGGCCTTGCACCCGAAGGCTTTGTGAGAGCGGTCTCGAAAGCTCCTCGAGGTCCGGCAGTCGGCTCCGCGCCACACCAAGCCCCGGTCACGTGAGAGGTCGAGGGGCCGGTCGTGGAGTCCTCATCGGTCGTCGGGGTCCAAGTCTTCGCACTCCTCCGGTAAGTCGAAGCATAAAAAGTCTAAGAAGCGTCATCGCTCCACGACTTCGCCTCGCCGGTCTCGCGACTCGGCTAAGGCTCCTGTCGGCACCGTCCCCGCCCCCGCGGCTCCGGGAGTGCCTGTGGAGCCGCCCCCGCATTACCCATCCTTCCCGGGTTCGGGGGCGACTCCGGCTGAGATGCAGGAATTCCTGTCGGCCATGGCCCGCCTCTTCGGGCCTCAAGGTCCCCCCGGTGCGCCTTCGGGCCCCGCGGACCCTGATGGGGTTTCCCCGGCGCCGCCGACGACTCTGGTCCCGGCGCCGCCTGTCACACCAGCCTCGGACCCGGCCCCGGCTTCGGCCCCGGCCTCGATCCCGGCTCCGGTGCTGCCGCAACCCCCATCGACGCCGGTTGACCTAACTACACCTCCGCCGGCGCCGATGTCTCCGGTGCCGTTTCCGACGCCGCCCGGGGCTCCGGGCGTCGTCGTTCCCCGGTTCTCTCCGGATCCGGACCAGCGTCGCTCGACGCCGGCTCCGACGCCGTTGAGACCTTGGTTCCCGCGTGTCCCTCCTTCTCCTTATTTTGAACCTGAGGAGGACGAAGAGGACTGGGAGGCGTCGGAGAACCCTCTCACACGGCAGTGTGAGTACGAACAGGACTGGGCTGAGGAACTTGGGGATGCCAGTGGGCTGGACTCCTCCCCTGACCCTGACATGCTGTCTCCTCCTTCCGTGGCAACGGAGGAGGGAGCAAACTTTGCAACAGTGTTGCGTAGAGCAGCTGGGGCCTTACACCTCCAATTGCCTACAGTGGCCGTCAGGACTAACCTCCTGACGGAAGTGCTTCAGCCGGCGGCTACCTCCTCGGAGCCACTGCTGCCGTTTAATGACGCACTTTCTGACGTTCTTTTGGGCACCTGGTCCAAGCCCGCCACAGGGGCTCCTGTGGATAGGAACGTGGCCCGACGCCATCGCCCCGCTCCGGGCGACCCCCTGTTCCTCTCCCAACACCCCACTCCTGAGAGCTTGGTTGTCCAAGCCTCTGCTTCCCAAACCGCCTTCCCTACCGCTCCTCCGGATAGGGAATCCAAACGCCTGGATCAATTTGGGAAGAAGGTCTTTTCTTCCTCCAGTGCTGGCTTGCGGTCTGTCAACACCGCTTGCCTTTTGGGCCGATATTCCCACTCTCTGTGGGACTCGGTGGCGCAAGCTTTGCCCCAGTGTCCTGAGGAGGTCCAGACACTGCTTTCCCGCGCCATTGCGGAAGGAAGAGATGCGGCTAAATTTACCATTAGATGTGGCCTTGATACCGCCGACTCGCTGGGTAGATCAATTGCAACGACAGTGGCGCTGCGCCGTCACGCCTGGCTGAGAACCACTGGTTTCTCGGGTGATGTCCAGAATACTCTTATGGACATGCCCTTTGATGGGGTCGGTCTTTTTGGGAACAAGGCAGACCATGCGCTGGAGCGTTTTAAGGACTCACGGGCTACGGCCAAGTCCCTGGGCCTTTCTGCTGTACGCCCTCCGCAGCCATCTGCTTTTCGCCCCTTTCGTGGCCACGGAAGGGGCGCCCAGTCACGTCCGCTGCCCAGCCACCGGCCTGCGCAGCAAACGTCGTCGCGTGGCCGAGGACGTGGCTCCCGCCGTGGCGGGTCAGGCAACCAGCGTGCGGGTCAGGCCACCAACCCCGCCCCGGCCTCCAAGCCCTCCTAGTCTTTCCTTTCAGGTGCACAGCACGCAAGTAGGGGGCAGGGTCCGCCATCACCTTCACCACTGGCGTGCCATCACCTCGGACAGGTGGGTCTTGGACATTGTCCCGAAGGGCTACTCCCTCCCCTTCGAGACCACCCCCCAGCCATGCCACCTCAATTCCACCGCATGTCAGGGGATCACTTGGTGCTTCTTCAGAAGGAAGTTGCGGCCCTCTTGGCCAAGAGGGCCATCGAGCGCGTTCCGACCCCAGAAGTAGGACGTGGTTGCTACTCCCACTACTTTCTGGTGCCCAAAAAGGACAAGGAGGACATGCGTCCTATCTTGGACCTCCGGAACGTCAATCGCTTCCTCCGGAAGGAGAAGTTCAAGATGCTCACCTTAGCTCACGTCTTGACTGCCCTAGACCCTGGAGACTGGATGGTAGCGTTGGACTTGCAGGACGCTTATTTCCACATCCCCGTCCTGCCGGCCCACCGGCGTTACCTGCGGTTCATAGTGGGCCTCGAGCATTTTCAATTCACCGTGCTCCCCTTTGGCCTCACAAGTGCCCCTCGGGTGTTCACGAAAGTGATGGCGGTGGTCGCAGCTCATCTGCGCCGGGCAGGGGTTCCAGTCTTCCCCTACCTCGACGACTGGCTGCTGAAGGCGGGCACGTCCCAGGCAGTCGTCTATCACCTCCAGACTACGGCCGAACTCCTGCACTCGCTGGGGTTCTCCATCAATGTGCCGAAGTCGCAACTGATTCCTTCTCCACAGCTCCTTTTCATCGGAGCAGTTCTGGACACGACGCAGTTTCGGGCCTATCCTCCCGAACGGCGAGTCCGGGATATTCAGGCTATGATTCCGATCTTTCAGCCTCTATCCTGGGTTTCGGTACGGATGACCCTGAGGCTGCTGGGCCTCATGGCCTCCTGCATCCTGCTGGTCGATCATGCCAGATGGCATATGCGGGCTCTGCAGTGGGACCTGAAGTTCCAGTGGGCGCAGCACCAGGGCAACCTGTCCGATCACGTCCAGATCTCGGAGGGGGCTGCAAAACAGTTGCAGTGGTGGCTCTCGAACCGGCAATGGGTCATGGGCAGATCCCTCTCCCTTCCCCAGCGAGAGCACACAGTCGTGACGGACGCGTCCCTTCTGGGATGGGGCGGTCACATGGGAGAGGCGGAGATCAGAGGCCTCTGGTCTCCGGCGGAGTCCCGGCTCCATATCAACCTTCTGGAGCTCCGGGCGATCCGACTTGCACTCAAGGCATTCCTTCCCTCTGTCAAAGGGAAGGTAGTGCAGGTGTTCACAGACAACACCACCGCCATGTGGTACTGCAACAAACAAGGCGGGGTGGGGTTGTGGACCCTATGTCAGGAGGCTCTGCGCCTCTGGACATGGCTGGAACATCAGGGCATATTCCTGATGGTTCAACACCTGGCAGGTTCCCTGAACGCCAGGGCGGACGAACTCAGCCTTGGTTAGATCTATTCGCCACCAAAGAGAACCCAGAGTGTTGAAGAAGATTCGGCGCGACCGGGCCCAAGTCATCCTTGTGGCTCCGGACTGGGCTCGAAGAGTTTGGTATCCCGAGCTACTCAGTATGAGCGTCGATCCCCCGATCCGTCTGCCTCTTCGGGAGGATCTTCTGTCGCAGCAGCAGGGGACGGTCCTCCACCCGAACCTGTCCAGTCTCCACCTGCTTGCGTGGAGATTGAGCGGCGGCAGTTGATTCCTTTCGACTTGCCTCCCGAAGTTTGTGATGTGATTCTGGCAGCCAGGCGTCCCTCCACTAAGGTGGTATACGCCTGCAGGTGGAACAAGTTTGTGGCATGGTGCACAGCAAAGGCTGTGAATCCCCTCTCTGCCCCTCTTTCCGAGGTTCTTCTGTTCCTTCTTTCTCTGGCCCAACAGGGTTCTGCCCTGGGTACCATCACGGGCTATCTTTGTGCAATCTCGGCCTTCCTCAGGCTCCCTGATCAGCCCTCTCTTTTTAAGTCCCCTGTTGTTAACAGGTTTCTAAAAGGCATTACACACCTCTTCCCTCCTGTTCCGTTTGTCATGCCTCAGTGGGACTTAAACTTGGTTCTTACCTTTTTAATGTGCGCTCCCTTTGAGCCTCTACATAACTGTCCTCTTCGTCTTCTTACTTTGAAGACAGCCTTTCTGGTGGCCAGCCCCCCTTTCTGTCTGTCCATCCAGACAAGGTTGTTCTTAGGACGCGTCCGTCCTTCTTGCCAAAGGTGGTTACTGCCTTCCACATTGGGCAGACCATCACTTTGCCCACCTTCTTTCCGCCTCCGCATCCTTCCAGAGAGGAAGAGAGGATCCACCGTCTGGACCCAAAACGTGCGCTTTCCTTTTATATCAACCGCACACAACACTTCCGGGTGGATGACCAGCTCTTTGTTGGCTACGTGGGCGCCAAAAAGGTCGGGCGGTGCACAAGAGAACCATCTCCCGCTGGGTCACCTTGTGTATCAAAGCCTGCTATTCTTTGGCTAAGAAGGAGCCTCCTGTTGGGCTGCGGGCCCATTCCACCAGGGCAACGGCTGCTACCACGGCTTTAGGCCGCGGTGTTCCGCTGCAAGATATATGTCAGGCAGCTACGTGGGCCTCGCTGCACACGTTTACCAAGCATTACTGCCTTGACAGCCATTCCGGAGGGACGGCTTCTTTGGCCGTTCTGTCCTCCGGGACTTCCTTGTCTGATCTTTGTTCGCAGACCCACCACCGGGGTTGGTATTGCTGGGGTATCTATTCTAAGGTAAGGAATCTGTCACTAACGTGTCTCTTTC